>CAJQUW010012888.1:0-203766 GCA_907163375.1 Prostheceraeus crozeri | reverse complement strand
TCGCTCCCGTAATGAAGGACCAAGACGAATTAACGATGTGCATCACAGCCCGGTCTGGAGAAGGTTAAGGCTGCAAAGTCCTTTATTCAGTTGTAAGGGAAGATTTTTGTTCGTCATCATGTTACCATTCTTCTTTGAAACATCGACGACCGAGGAACAACTTTTAATATTCCTCTTTTCAAGTTTTATCCACCAAAGATTTAATAACTTCGTATTCAAGACTTAATTCTTAATAAACCTCCGTGTTTCCATCGCTTTACTATTCAGACTGATACCCGTTGAAAATTTGCTAAATATCGATTGGAATTCTATGATAATTTTCTGAAGAGAAGACTTCATCAACTTTCAACCACCAGAAGTTACTTTTCATCTTCGTCTCTTCCATTATCAATCAAATTTATTTCATTTAACTTGAAAATTTCAAGCTAACCTAATTTAGTTTATTTCAGCATTTCCCTGCATTCTTAGGTTTATGATCCTATCGGCATAAATCCAGACAGCGACTGGTATATCAGCCGCATGAATATTTCGTTAGATGGACGAGTTTATCATCGACGCATAAACAATTATAGTCATTATTCACTAAGTCATTGTCTGATACACCTTTCTTCAATAACCTCCAAATTTATCCAAAGCTGCCAACATGATGGAATGATGGAATCAAAATTGCCGTAATTGACAGTTGTTAGATAGACTATCATTTATTAGCGATATTTCTGTAGATTTGTTATCATCAAGATCTATCTCCATTAGGCCTCATCATTAACCCTTTGAGCCCTGAGCCATTCCCACGCCTGTTCCTGAGCCGTTTTCGTGGTTCTTGCGCGAGTTTGTTTTTTGAGAATATTGCAACTTTACTGGCGTCGACATGGTTATTTTAATTCGTGATTTCAATTTTCGACTCTCCAAGCTTGTAGAAAAATGTAATTGCTGTTGAACTAGTGACCCAGTTTCAAGACGATGAATAGTTATCTCACGCAACACCAGACGATTGAGCCTGGGACTTGAGGTCAGGTAGACAGCAATGATGTCATGAAGGAAGGACAGGAATCGCGAATTTCCATCAACTTCAGCCTTGTATAGCTTCGAGTGAACATTCATCCACACTTGCCGAAGTATTTAACCGGCTGTCTGAAAAACAGTATGTTAGCTCTATCTCTTCTCTCGAGATTCTGGACGCACAACGTGTTTTGCCCCCTTGTTAGGTGGCAGAATTTTCATTCTTTCAACAAAGGATCACTACAGATAAATCAATTGGCTTTGAATTGCTGAGAAAACGAATAAAAATTGCATACCATGTGCAGTACGGTATACGGAACCTGATGTGGGATAACATACCGTATAGTGCACGGTATGCGGGCTCAAAGGGTTAAAGGTGTATGTATATATGAAAATGTAATGAGACCTCCTCTCGCTCATTTCTGAGTGTTTCATAAAATACTAGCTCATTTGTCAGCTAAAAATGCAGCTGAATGCTTGATTATTCCATTTTCATGGCTCTGAATTGATATCCATAGCAATTTGCGAAATTTATAATAGAACACCTACAGCACCTGAGGAAGATTTGAATATACTCGCGCGCCAGTTTAAGTCTCCATGAACACGATAATAATAGAACCTGTATTAGAGACCGAGTAAATGGCTGTGAATATTAAGAATATGAAATTCAAAACTCAGGTTCGGTTAACGATAATTTATTTGGAGATCTCAGAAATGAAAAACTCATCACATTTGCTCAAAGACGCGCAAAGACAAAACGCTGTGTTCCCTTTGAAAGTTACGTCAAATGATAGTAGAAATGGAATGGGACGGATGAATCACAAAAGTTAAAATTCACTGATATGGAACACTTCGACGCAAAAATATGAGCTCCAATATTATGTATGATTCACCAAGTTGCAATACATGAGACATATCACACCTAGCGCATTTTTTGTCACATTTAGAGTGATGGCAATCAGTGGAGGATGCCTACTGAATGCAGAGTATAAATACATAGATATCTTTCTTATCTTCAAGATAGAAACAGTAACAAGAAGGGATTGAAATCCGACGCAAAATCTTTATGAACAACTCAACGGATACTTCATGGACAATGAGATACGAGGATAACTAGAGTACAGCGTATAAATTGCTTTCTATTATATCTTAATGCAGAATTGATCTTCAAAATGCTATTTGTGTGATGTCATTGAAATGTCAAAAAAGATCAAAGTAAAAAAGCAGCTCCTAATTACTACTCAGTTATTAACATCACACAAATGGCGATATTTAATAAACAATGAGACCTATTTAACTGACAAATAGACGTTCATATTATTTGAAAAATTTGCCCAACAATATAACATTCAATCAATCATGTTTTGAATGATATTTGTAGGCATAAATAAATTTCCGTAGATATCAAACGAATATTGTCACTGGCAAAAATTATGGAGAACCTGTATGAAGTTTATGCTTGTCATCAAAACTGCTAGATTTATCTACGGATCTACATGACGTGGCGTAATTGAATCCGAGACGAAATCCTGACGAAATGTAATCAAATTATTAGAAACCGCTAACAATTATGAGATCTTTTATATAAAGAAAATGAATACACTTCTACAATTGTGTTGTTATCGCTGAATGTGTTCAATAAAACGTCAGACATGCTGTTTGATATCTATGGAACGATCTCAGACAGTTAAACAAATATTTTCTATATTGCCGTTTACCTGCTTGCTGAAAGTGTATCAAAGTATCAAAATTGCTATGTTGGATCTACTGTACCGCTTCAACTATTTGATGTCGCTGTACACAATCTATAAGAAAATTTGTTGATCCAGACCATTTCTGACGCAATGTATCGTCATAAAATGAGAACAAAAAATCAGAAAACTAAGAAGTCAAAAAAATATCTCGAATACATCAAACTAATAGCTTACGAAAATTCTCCATGCTTCAGTTTATGCAAAACTCGGAGATTTAATTTACATCACAAAACCAGATCTTTTGACTGTCAAACAATATGCACAACAACACGAGTTAAAAATCGCTTCAAAACAAACAGTCTGTAACTCAATTCCAGTCTTTCTTCCATATATTCGAAATTAATTCATTAAAATATCTCTATCGTCTCATAGTTTTAAATGAATAAGACTGTTGGTTATCCACGAATTGTCATGTAGAGTCCATCTACGTACATGAACATTTCTAGGACCGGTTAGGATGAAGTCCAAGAAATCCATGGGAAGAAAATGCATGTCCGTGGAATCTGAGTCATCCAAATGATCGTTTGGTATAATTTGGCAACCGAGAGAATTCTACAGATACTTATCAGAAAGTTTGCAAAATGCAGTTGACTATACTTCACTCTTAAACAATGTAGGGTTAAATTTCAAATTGCAAAGTCAAATTTTGATACTTAGCTATATATTCAGCGACTATGCTGGTGGTTTCAAAATATGATCCTACTGATGCGTACCGTTTCTTGATCGAACATTTAAAAGCTGTTCAGCACCATCTTTTCAACGAACATTATCTTCATAAGAAAATTTCGTTACGAATATATGAAAGACTGTTTGAATTGGCAACTTTGAGTCACTGCGATCAACTTTATCAATTAAAATATGCAGTGCAACTAATTGCTTTACGAGGTGAAATACAAGCAGTGCGCAATCGATGAAAGCTTACTATATTTAAGCTTTTCCAACCATGCTAGTTAATGTTATTCCATTTATGAATTTTCAGAGTCGGGAAATATTAGCGAGTATTGGTGGTCTTTGCATGACTACTGAAATTTATAGAATTTCTACAGAATTCTATAGATCTATAGAAATCCATAGAATTCGATAGAAGTTGCAAAAATCCATAGAATTCTATAGAACTTCATTGAATTTACTATCATCCATTTTTATGTCTGTGAACTCTGAATGTTAGTGTAGTTGCACTGAAGAAGAAAAGCGAATGCGAACTGCATAAACATTGTGTTTACAAATTAAAGCAATTAGTTGTCACTTATATCTCAATTGACATAAGTATGTATGGCCAAAGAATTGAAGCGAATATTTTGGTCAGCGCTCATTGACCAGCACTAGTTCATGGCTCCTTCAATGTTGATCGGACTGTCTTTCTGCGTTGAGTGTCGCTTGAGACGTAATTGAAACTTCATTGCGGAATGTGACACAGGATGTAAGTGACGGTCCAGTGGAGCTGAAAACGTGAGCGTTAAACGACGTCATGCATCGGCGCATGACGTGTCCGAATGGAACCAGTCAGAGAATTGACTGAACAGAAATTTACCACTTCAGAACGACACTGACCATCGCGCACAACAATCAGGAGGTCAGCGGATGGTTCGCGTTTTTCTGAGGGGATGGCGCTGGTGAATTTCCATTCACCGAGTTCACAACACCGCTCAAATTAGCGACATTAGCAGCGGCGTCAGCTTTAAGGTCTGATGGAGTTACTGGATCAACGATGTTTCCATTCTCGCCATGCAGCCAATACGTCAGTTGATGACCTTTGCCTTTCATTTCAATAAATCCTCGAGTAGTCATCACGAAGTCTCCAAAGGTGTCCAGCACCGACTTTGTGGGATGGCTAATATGTATACGTAAAGCTGAAAGGTAAAGAAAAGATCACAATTTGTAGGCATTGCGTGACAAAGAAATTAAAGGAGAAATTTAATTATAAAAACATGCCGGTACATAATTTCAATTGATTCGCAGTCTGTTTTGTTTCTATGTGGAAGGCATCATGTCTAGAGCCTTACCAAGAACAGTGCAGACTTGTTTCAGCTACAAGACATCTTTGTATTCACTTATTTATTCATAGAACAATGTTGTAGTGGCGCATTTTACTAGGACTGCTGGGCCACTTTGCAAGCAAAAATAAAAGTGCATCCTGAACTAAATTTGCACTGCGGATAAATCGAGAGAAGAGAAAGGTTTTCTCGAAGCGTTTGAAAGGACGAAGGGAGGAATGGTTGGTCACTTCGGCTGGGAGATTGTTCCACACACGCACTGCGGCAGAAGGAAAGGCGCGGGCACCAATTGTCTTCCGTCGACTTGAGGGGATCCGGAGAGCGGTAGTAGGAGGTGTCCGATGCTGTGGACCGACGTGAGTTCCTCAGAAAGAGAGATTGGTGCACTACCGTGGCGGCAACGGATCACCAAGACAGCTAGCTGGTAGTCAATTCTCTCAGGCAAGCGAAGCCAGTGCAAGTCACGCAGAATAGGAGTGATATAATTACTTGTCCTTGCATGACAGGCGTGTCTGGCGGCAGCATTCAGTACGGACTGATGTCGTCCGTACTGATGTGGAAGCCGGACAGGATCAATGAGCAGTTGTCAAGTCGGGGGAAAAGAACCAAGGAGGTGATCAGAGAGAACATTGTAGGTCTCGTGATCGAACGTTTGATGGATCGTATCTGCCGTAGTACCGCAAAACAGGCTGTCAGACGTTTGGAGATTTCAGGTGTCATTTACAGGTTTGAGTCGAGATGAACTTCTAGACTACGGATATTAGTCCGAGGCAAGATGCGGACCGACTCAATTAATATTTGACTGGTTGGAATTAGATGTCGTATTCACGCTGATGGGCACCACATCACTTCTTTCTGTTTTTGCAATATTGAGCTGCAGGTGGTTGGAATTCAGCCAGGAACGTACCTTGGTGACACCCTGAGACAGTCGATTTTCAAGATCGGGAAGAGAAGATGGTGAGCAGGACCCATGGAGAGTTATATCATCTGCGCAGATGTGAACATTTAGATCGTTGTTTAATATCAGACCTGGAATATCAGCTGTGTAGAGAGTGAATAGGAGCGATCCGATCATGGAACCCTGCGGAACTCCACAGATAATATCGTCGATAGAGGACAACTCCTCGTTGAGAAAACACATAGCGTTTTCTGCCTGCTAGGTAGGACGAGATATTGTAAATTGATTTTTGAGTAACACCAGAGATCTCATCAAACACGTGCTGCAAGTCTTACAAAATTTGCTCTGATGAGAGTCGATCGGCCTCAAAATATCATTAATGCCTTCGTTTCAATGAGAGCATAGCATGTACCACAAGCCGTCCACCACAATCAGTCAAGTCGCGTCATCTGCACAAACAATTTCTTCAAATGACTTGCAGACTATTGACCAGAGTGGGAACCGGGCCGGATATTTCGGTAGCCAGGGCCCGAACCCGGCCCGCGGTCTGTCTTATTCTAAGCTTGATCTGTACAAGGTGAAAATAAAAAATTGGAATTTTCAGAAGCTATAGTTAAAAATCATGCAGCATAATCAAGAGACATGTACATCTGTCCTAAAGGAAGAAATTAATCAGTTTACAGCTAAAAAGATGCACCATTATGATTCAGTTGTCTGTTAAGATGAGGGTTACATTTTCTTTATGCACAAAGCCTCCAAGATATTTCGATCAAAGTTATTAGAGGCCCTAGCTAGGATTTTGAAATTTTCAGACCTACAACTACATTGGCAATTTAATCTAATCTCAGAGATAGCCGACATTTAGAGACTGTGCTCCTTTATTGACTGTGCGGTAAACTACATGTATATGATGTTGTATACGATTGATGTTGAGAAATTTAGTTCCTAATTCACCCATAAGCAGGTTACTAAGCCTGGGGCCAAGGGGCTACCTATGTATATCAGGTTGGAGATAGAGAGCGCTATCGAAAGAGAAGATGCTTCCTGTCGCAAACTGTAGAAGCATCTTGAAAATAGCTTTAGTAAAGGGAGGTATTTGAACATTTGAGTCATAAACTTTATCACAAGCTAAATCAATGACCTCACCCAGAGGTACATTGGTGAAAAGACTAATCAGATCGAAGCTAACCAGTTTTGAATTTTCAGTAAACTTATATTTGCTAAATCTATCTAACAGGTCCGTATTGTTTTGGACCGAGAAGTCACTGACAACAAATTTTTTCCTAAGTTGTATTCTGCCGTCCCCAAACTCGCGACAATATGTCTGAGAAGGACACTCTCTTTATGAACTTCCGCTAAACCGTACAATTTACCGCTACACGATCTATTCGAAGAAATGGAAGCAATAATATTATGTTCAAACACCGGTTTGAAATACCTATTCAGGAAATATTCAATTTATTTTGTTGCTTAATAACAGGATGATCCAATAAAAGATCACTCTCATTACAATGGATAGGAGTGAATTCACTAGTGTCCCCAACGATAGCATTGAATTTGTCCAGATAGTCTTGGGAGTTGATTGTAGCTACTCCGTTCCCTTTATCAAAAGGAAGAATTTTGATTTGATCATTATTTTTCAGAGACTTCAAAGTTTCAAGATTGTGTTTGGCCGAGACCGTCTTAGACACAGTTTTCATACGTTTGTTGTAATTTTGCAACGAATTCCTACAATCCATTTTTCCTAGTTTTATCATTTAAGCAATAGACAACTTATTCTAGCTGGCAAGTCAAGTTTATAGAGTCCCTATCACAGGCAATGTCAGGGTGTTTTACCACAGTCTTCAAAGGATCAAGTTGATCTTGAGTCAAATTTATACTACTAAGATAGTAATAATAAGTAAGATAACAGTAAAATAGTACGAACTGTGCCTTCCGGCGTTTGTAGCTTGAGCTGCGCTTGAATAATCATATTTCAACAGTCATTTGAGATATTTGCTGTTCACAATTTAGGCATCTGTAAGTTCACGTTCATAGCCGACAACTAAAGGTAATTTTTGATAGCATGCGTATGTATTCATAATTCGTAATTTGCTGCTCAAACTGCAATTATGACTTGCGTCCACGTACGAGGCTGCCCTGTCATCAATAACTTATGCTGTCGATAAAGTTCTGTGACAATTAAATAGATGTCATCATTTGCAAAAATGACTTGTTGCAGAAAACCTGATGATTTTTTGCGGATAACTTCCAGAAACTCGTTTTTCACAATTTTCTGTGTGCATAACGAGTTGTTCTTCAAATCCATTTATTGAGTTATCCCTGTGGATAGTATTGTGTGTGTGCGTGGTATCTGTAGTCTGGCTGGGAAGCTTCAATCCTAACCATCATGTGTTTTGGTCTGATGATGCTATCATATCATCCTTGACATGATTGAATTTACCGGAATTATCCTCGTGAATTCACTTCGGTTTTTATCCTTGCAACACGAAAGAAACATCAAGTTTAAGAGGGTGCAAAGGCCCCGTTCTCACTCTATACTGCATGTATGTGACTCCTGCCTTAGATATCCATTGAAAATGCATAATTTTTCATGACATTGGAGGAATTCATTACCAGTGGCGTCTTCTCCGTACGTGCGAGGTCTTCGGCGCATCCTAAATAATAATTTACCAACATTTCTAAAAATGAAAAGTGTCATCATTCATGATATTTCATTTAAATTCGATAGCTTCTTGTGGTAGCTGTCCGTCTCAAAATCAGACGCTCAACCTTAGAGTGAACAGTTTTGCTGCGCGTACACGAATCACAGCTGTTTTCTTCGAACGATTAGACACACATGCTAGTCGTGTGTTCAGACGGAGCGAAAGAGAGTTGTGTGCGTGTGAGGCAGCAAGTGCACACGCCAGCGCCAATATTGGCTTTCTTGATAGACATAATGCTTCGCCTTCTCCAATTTTTACAATGAAATTCTCTGTTATTCTTGATCGAGGCTCGGTACCTAAATATAGAAAGGGAAGCGCAACCCAATTGTTCCTGTCCTTAGTTTCTCGTCGGAGAGGCCACTACGTCAACAATAGCAGTTGAGTGACGTTCAGATAAGAATGTGATCAGATGATTAGCGTTCGCCAATGAGTGCAGAGTAATGCATCTGACTCGAACACCCAGATTCGGTAGAATTCCATGATTTGTTTTTACGTGATTGATGTGACGCTATGTTTAGTACTGTAGATGAGCTCATAATCACGCCTTTCGTCCGAAGGGAATATACTGAAAAGATGACAGTCGTCAAGCGAGGTAGGTCAACACCTGATTTAAAAATTGAAAGTACTCACATAGAATGAAATAAGAAATACACAAGACATATTAATGCATCAAAGTTCAAACACATGAGTTGCTGACCAGTCGTGAGAAACGCAAGAAACTGTGTCCCTGCCTCATTTTTTCTCGAGAAAATGTGGGCTGGACAGAGGGGTTATAGTGATCGCAGCTCCTTGAGGTGGTTAAGTGACATGAGTAATCACTTCTCATGTGCACAATTCACTTGGCAGTAAAAAATGTTCGGGGATATTGTTATTAAAAATTCATCTTTTATGAAAATTAATGTTATAACAAAAAAAATTTGGCATAGAAATAGTATTCCAATGCCGAGCGAAGGCCTATGGTCTGGGAGCACGCGACGCCACTGTTCATTACTAAATTTTAAAATTTTAATTTCAAACAACATTCCATCCGCATCGACGGAGTTAATGATGTTGAAGTCTAGGAACAGGAGGAAATTCAATTTTCTTGGCATTGTGCTAAAAACAAGCGGGTCACTCCGTCTCTTTACTTGCCTTCGTAAAGTTATGTACAATAAAATTGAATAAGCAAAAAACCATGACGCTTCGTGTCACACACACATCAAAAGGTTGGACCGTGCAGTCATCAATACAACGTTTTATATAGCAATGAGACCGAGATGAAATTTTACGTGGACGAACATGTTCCGTCAATAAACGACCTGACCATAGATATCTTGGACAAAAGTGACAATGCCGTTGACTGCCGAATTAATGAAGCTCGTCAAATTGACAGATTAAGAACCGCTATGAACCGCAAGTACGAACTACCAAACTTGTAACCATAGAAATAGATTGTTTATCTGAAGTTGACTAGAATGGAAATTGACTCAAGGTCACGGCACATCCGGGGGAACTAAGTTGGGGCATGAAGAACCAATGAAAAGCTTAGAATTACACACAAAGACTATGGATTATATAAAGACCGGAAACTATCCTATCTCTCAATGTATAAGAAGTGGAAACAACACTTCACTCCTCAACGAAGATATCGGACAATTGTTAAACATTGTGAGATAGGGAAATATCTGTGTTGATTAGTCCTCATCATAGATATCAAATGTTTCCAATTTTCAGTCGAGTTTTCAGTCTTTACATAATCCATAGTCTTTGATTACACAGTTGACTGATTCTAACCCAATGATGCAGTCGTTGACAAGTATATCCAGGTGAAAATGCGTGCGATTTATGTGCCACTATTGTGCATTGCATGAAGTTGCTCTTCCATTCTAGTGGTCCTATTGTTATCAATTTCTATGCTTCTAACGGTGTTAACACATCTCGGTCTCATTGCTATATAAGGCGTTGTATTGATGACTGCGCGGTCCCGCCTTTTGATGTATGTGTGACACGAATCGCCGTGGTTTTTGCTTATTCAATTTTATTGTACATAACTTTACGAAGGCAAATAAAGAGAAGGAGTGACCCGCTTGTTTTTAGCACAATGCGAAGAAAATATTTCATCCGCATTTGCATATTTGCATTATATAACCAGATATGCACATCGTTTGTAGAAATTAACAAAGTGGAGGACCAATAGTGTGTTGATCAATTAGCATCCAAGAGTGGAAGTCAGCCTCATTGAAAAATAAGCCGATGTCTCATCGGACCATTTACTGACAAGTGAACTGTTGCAAACTTGAGTTTTTCATTTGAATGAAATTTATTGTTTGTTTAATTTCCACTGAAATTCACACATACATTTACACTTGCTTATTTACTCTTCTCTGCTGTTGATGCATTTTGTTATTTTTAAGTAGAAAATGTCAAAAATTTCTACTCTTCAAATGATAGAAAATATCTCATCCGAACTTTGTCAACAATTATACAAATTTCCAAAGGAACGATTTTCACTAAATCAATAGAAAGCAAACTCAGCGCCTCCGGTAGGTAGAATTATAAGTCATCTGCAAGCAATTTTACTCAGTACATCAATTATCCTTTTCAACAATGTTGATTAATAATGCACGAGTTTGCCGACATATGGGATTGAAATACCGTTGATTGTTGCCGTTCAATTTTATCACTGCTGGCTCTTGATTGAAGAACAGAACTAAAGTCACTCTTCGACAGAGGTAATCATTTTCATATTTACTCCATTGTCATGTTGCAATTTGTTTGTGAGCAATAGGTCTATAACATTTTTACCACACTAGCTCATAATTAATAGAGAAAATGTTTGATGATAATTGAAAACGCAGCATTCTATTTATATTATCTTTTATCTTTGCATATAAGCCTTGATGAATGAAATAATGCACTTAACAAGTAATCGCGATATTGCAACATTTACGAGTACATGTGCAGTGGATGCGTACTAAACTTATATTTACCAACAGAAATAAATCATAGCTGCTTATGACACAGATATCTTGTTAAACAATAATACCAGCTCTTTCCAACTGTTTTTAAAATTGTGAATTACAGACCTAAACTCTTTTATTGTCTTGATTTGTTCCGTTTTACTACATAAGCCACTGAAGATGAAAACGAGAATCTTTGAAATTATACAATTGGGTCAAATTAAATGAGTCGCAATGAAAGAACTTTTCTATCGTTAGAAATAAATCACTATCATCTTAAAGGAATTCATGAATGACATGTATGTCAACAATCTAGAAATCCTGTTCAGAATGGTGAAGCTGGTGGTCACTTTGAGCGCTCATCTGTCTGAAGACTTAGATGAAAATAACGCAAATATTTTGTATTGGTACATTGGCATGCTGATATTCACGTAGTTTTTATTTTAATGCTCAATGTTTTTTCTTTACCATTTAACGTTGTGCAAAATTCAAGCGCAAGCTAGACGAAGATTGAGACGCATCGCGATACCGATAGCAGTGGAACCAGAAAGAAATGTGGAGATCACATTTTTACTGTACTTAAATGATGTCGGTCATTATATTCAATAAATAGAGAGAGTGTGGTCAAATGATGAAAGAGGTAGCTATCATATGGCAGCGAACTCTCAGCTTTCACTTCATCGTCACAAACTTGTATTGGATGACTTGTAGGCCTTATTTATCCTGTGATTTGTGATTATACATCAATGCATCTATTCAGACAGCGTGCTCCAACAGCTCGTTCCAAACTACCTTATAGATAAAGATTCCGTCCATGCAATTCTCTAAACAGGGTCATTAATAGTAATAGCAACAACTGAGAGCCATGATAAGAGACGGTACAATTCCCTGCACTCTCTCTGTAAACAGTGCCGATCAGCACAACAGATTACCTCAGTTTGACATCAAGGAAATCCAATGAGCTGTCGAAGATTCTACTTCAGTTTTGTTCAAATGAAAGTCAAATTAAATGTAATTGTCGGTTTGAATCAAGTCCAATCAAGTTCATCGAATAAATGAGTGTGGAAGATATCATTTACGTCTATTTTTGGTTAAGTAGTTTAAATGTAGTCTTCATAGTTTTCCTAAAGTTGCTGAAAACTGATGTTAATTTCCCAAGATAAAACGCCTTGATGCCAAGAAAGATGAAATTTCTTTAAATCGGTGCCATCTGCTTCATAAACTGGCAGTTACTGCTGACTCGACGCTACATCATTGTAAAGTAATACCTACATATCTAGAACGTACATAAAAATGAAATCAAAAATACTATGGTTGATCAAGCAATTGCTGAAAGCTCTTCAAGTTTTTCATTATACAAGAATATGTGATGGTCAATGCATAATTTGGAAACTTATACTTGTTAAGAGGGTGCTTAAAATTATCAGCAGATAGCAGAGTGAGTGGATGATATACAAATATTGTAAAATTGGGACATGCATACATGTAGCCTATCAGCAGAAAGTTATATGGAAGTTCATTCGGGGACGCTCTTCCTCGCAATACGGTAGAGAAGTTCATCAATTGATGATTTATGAGTAATTTTGTGACTATTAACTATGGATTTCAATGAGTCAATTAAATGTCATAATAATTGCTCGAAACTTTGAATGATGTGAATGATGATTCTTACATTATTAATGTGAATCTGGATAAAGGATCGTGTTGAAGCAAATATTTGAGTGCCATTGAAATCCTATTTAAGTTAGATAAGCATGAGTTTGAAAGTGCATTTGGCTTCAGTTTCCGAAGCTCAACAATTATTTTGAATGAAAATTGCAAGCACTTCAGTGAAAAACGCAGCAGCCTTCGATTACTTGTTAATAGCAGAATTCCCTGAGCATTTGGAGGGCATTTGGAGTTGAAGATAGAAGCAATATGGCTCATTAAAATTCTGCCACGAAATCCTATTCAGTGTCTTAACACAGGGTTTCTGACATTGTGTGAAGAGAAAATGTGTTGCAAAACTTTCATTAAGCGCAGAATATCCAATCATGGGATGATGGAAAAAAGGCAAAAATAATGATGGCACAAGAAATCGCTTATTCTCATGCTGATTTCGGTGCGTGGCACATGTCATCGGTACATAGAACATTCAAAGTAAACAATCTGAGAGAGAATAGAGACATGTCTTCGCTAATTGTTTTGTTTTGATCCTTCGTTCACATTGCATGTTGTTTTTGTACTTTAGCGGCAATGTAAAAAAATGTTGAAGTTTGAAAAAGAGCTTCTGAACATATTTGAATAGGTATTCATTAAAAACATCGTAACATGAAAATTATCGTAAATGAAAACATCGTAAATGAAAAACATCTTAGATGAAAAACATCGTAAATGTACTTGAAAAACATCGTATTGGTCTTACAAAGGCATAGTCTCCTTCATGGCTCATGTCTCCTAGTAATCTAAAGACTAGCTCATGGACAAGTATTGCGAAAAGAGGATCGAACCAACAATCATCTTGAGGGTTATCATAACAGACTGAGAGTAGTATCTGGGAAAAGTCATGTGTCGTTCTGGGAGTTGGTAGAAATATTACAAGGTGAAATGCAAAAAACTGAAATGGATGTATCAAAAAATCTAGAAAACGGCGCTGACGGGAAGAAGAAAACAAAGAAACAAAGAGAAAGAGAAGACAACTTTTTCAAATTTGTAACCAAATATTGCTCTGCTGACATTGGAAGAGACGATTTTTTGTATGGAGTTTCGAGAAACTTATCGATGTAAACACTGGATTGTGTTACGTAAATCATGTTGAATATAATGTTTACGCTTGCTTTCTGTTTTATTTCTGAATTAATTTTTATATTTAAGATAGTTATACATTTAGACTAGTTCTAGTAACTTGTTTGCTCGTTCCAAAAGGCATTAGGTCAACCCTGATTTTCTAATTGCAGGTTTGGAATCGAAAAGTCAGTATCAATAAAGTATAATCAATTTCATTTAATTGTTATTGTTTACTATCATACTCTATTTTCTATATTTTTCATTTACGATGTTTTTAAATTACGATATTATTATTACGATGTTTTCATATACGATATTATCTGTTTACGATGTTTTTAAATACGATGTTTTTAAATACGATGTTTTCATATAGAACCATTTGAATAAAACTTATATAGTCGCAATCATTATATCGCAAGGATTCTGAAGATATCAAACATGAACATTTTTGATGAAAAAGTTAGAAAATGACATTTTTAGCCAAAATAGTGATGATCTTGTGATAACTTCACGATATCACCAATTTTTTCCTAGCTCACCGATTTTGATGAGCAGCATATCAAAATAAAGCGGAGAAAATGCTTGTTCTCCTCGTGCCTGAATAATTATCATGTGCACATGTTTTCATATTGAAAAAATTCAATTTATAAATTGAGTGATTTTCATATTTTTAGCACTGCTCAGCAAATATAATAACGGATACAAATCTATCATAGCTCATCTTAAGCTGAAAATGCAAGCTCTCGAATGGTGTATGGCAAGTTGATGTGCGACACGGTTGGAAGACATGAGAACCGATTGAATTTCAGTGAAATTGAAGTGGTCCGTTTTTTATGATCAGCTCCGTATAAGATAGGCTCACACAATTAATAGGATACAATACTTTTCAAACAGTGGTGTTGTAATTCCATTTGCCGAGAACCTGTGTCTGGTGCATGAATACAATTGTGAACAACTTAGTTTAAGCATCACAGTAAAAAAGTTTTTAAAAAAGTGAAATGTAAAGCCAAATTGCTGATTTTAAAAGTTCTGAATTAAATGTTAAAATGTTTTATTGAAAAAGTCTCTTACAATTTTTCGCAGCCAATACTGCATGAGCAAGTAATGACAGAAAGAAGGAGATAAGTACTTTGGGACATATTTGAATTTTATGAATTTTTTGTTTTCTAAGCTATTATGCTCCTTCTTTCAATCACTACTGGATATGCAGCATTATTAAAATTTGTAAGAGACTTTTTCAATAAGACCTTTTAACATTTAAATCAGAACTTTTTGATTTAACAACTTGGCTTTACATTTCATTTATTTATAACTATTGTGAACATCATCCCCGGGAGACCGAGATATCTATTTACACGCATAAAACAAAGTTTAAGTGGCAGACCATCAGAGTCATCAGATTTCTGAGCAGACAAGCCGGTGGTTTGACCAGCATGGAGATTAGAAGCCGAGGCCAATCAAAGGTGGATATTCACACCTTCTTCACAAGTAACTAAGCCGCTGCCGACGAAACAAAAACAAGAACGTTGCCGCTGTTTTCCGCTGCCACGCGGCCAGCGCGCTGCCTTCTGTCTTTATAGATTTATCAGTTCTACTTCAATTATTTAAATTATGAGTTTTATTTACATTATATACATATTATCATTAGATTTATCTACAACATTAAATGCATGCAAGTAGTAGAAATTGTCATTTTTATCTGCATTGCGAAAAGTACTTTACAGGACAATGCATGAACTAAAAAAATTCAAAATTCAAAACGTTCTATTTCCAAAACTGGGTAACGTTGCAAAATGACAAGATGATAGAATATCCAGAACACAAAAGTCGCAGAGATAGCACTTTATTGGGCGAGCGCTTTCGAGTATTTCCACTCATCTACAGGCATCATTCGGCTACCACCCAAAATATATTCAAAAATGCATGAGCGAAAAAAGGTCCCAAAATACACAGCAGAATTCTGATGAGTCTAGTGAAGACAAAACCAAAATCTTTTATGGCCTTCCTTTCATCAAGGAATGTGAAAAAATCATGGCTAAAGAAATTCATAAAATTAACAGAATTTTAGATAAAACCAAAATTGTACCGTATTACAGAACCTACAAAACCCAACAAATTTTCAAAAACAAAGATACTATCCCCTCTAACGTGTGCTCCTCCTTAGTATATGAATTCAAATGTGAACACTGTGACAAGTGTTACATCGGAGAGACGCGCCGTCACCTGCAAACCCGCATTAACGAACATATCAAAGGTCGCCCACTGTCAGAAATCTCGACACACATTCACCCACCAACACACAACAGCTTCAGAATACTCATGCGCACAAACGACACAAAAATAACAGAAACCCTTTTCATCAAACAATACATCACACAGAATAAAAGCCTACTGAACAACCACAGCACATCAGAAGAATTGTTCTTATTTTAATTGGATTGATTTGATTTTAACTCGCGCCACCTGAAATTGTATTTAGGCTTGCTTTTACCGTTGAATGATGCCTGTAGATGAGTGGAAATACTCGAAAGCGCTCGCCCAATAAAGTGCTATGATAGAATATGTACAAATGAAGTTGAATGTCGCAGTCTGAAATGGTGATGCAACAGGAGAGCAAAATGATACAATTGTCATCTATTTCTAAGCATTTCACATGCAAATTTCCGTTTTCCGTGATCACCAATGCCAATTTTGATTATTTCACGTCCAATCTACATTTTCACTTGATAGGCATCTTTCTAGTTACAGGTGAATTGTTTTCTGATTGCATGAAAAAGGCAAAGTCATTCTTTGACAGAAAATTAAATTCTCCCTACAAATGACAAAGAAACCTGACAGCTTTTGACCTTAATCGCTAGAGCATCAAATTAAATCAAGCACGCCATTCACGATTAATGAGGAATTTTTGCTTCATTAATTAGTTTCGGTAAATTGATCGAATCGTCTTCACCCTCAAACATATGCACTTGTTGCACTCCCCCTATATATGTACTAGACAACTCCTATGATTAAATTTATTGTTCCGATCCCATGACCAGATTTGAAGGACAAAAAGAAGAACAAACATGGAGGAATGAGGACGAAAGGAGTACGGAAAAAATCGAAATGTCATGAATGATACGTGACACCGTAATGTAGAAAACGTGTGAATAAGCAAGTTGTAAATTATTTTTGCACATTCATTTATCTCGATATAATTTATCCACAGTGTGGTGTAATGTCTGAGGGTCTTTCAGTCTTTTGGTCATTATAAATTGGGAAGTCATAGGAGGGCTGTCGTTCGGCAGCCGTCAGTCAAGTTTGGCCATGTCAGCCTGGTGTATGACCTTTTATCTTTAACGACCACAGAAAGATTACGGGCTGTCGGAGCATCACCTCTGAATTTCTTGCATGTAGGTAGCAGGCATTCCAACACCTAACAATGGTCGCATGCAGTCGCTGAAAGGCCTCGTTTCCATCAATCCGGCCGGAGAAGAAGTCCTTCATCAGTCCTGGGATTCTTCCTTTTGTTTGACATATGGAAAGAGGCGACTACAGTATGGGCATGCCGCGTCCATGTGTTTACTCGTTCTTGCTGCCTTGTCTGCCCGGTTAAATTACGCTAATGTTGAGGCTAGACATAGTGCTTCCTTTGAGTGCTGAGAAGAAAGGCAATTAATTGACATAGCTATAGCGCTGATCAAGTCTAATTGGACGCCATCATCCAATATTTCCAACCGCACCAGGATTTGAACACAAACCAGCTGAAACGCTAAACAAGTGCTCGTATGAAATCATCTACTCCTTAATCCCTCTTAGGTGGTGTTGTCTATGAATTTAAATGAAAGGTTGACCCACACATCACTTACCTAGACAAGCACGCCACTTGGAGGTAAGAATTAAAGAAGGCCAGACAAGACGATCAGCAATGTATACGACCTTAGATTAGGTAGTTGCCCTTACAAAATTGACAATTTTTCTGTCATCGGACAATTACAGTTTGAGCATCTTAGAAGCAGTCCATGTCACAAGTTAGAAGCTATCCTTGAACAAAGAAATCTTTAACACTGGTTTCTCTTTCACGCTTAAATTAAGATGAGGCATAATTAACAGTGGTCATAGGATCGACATTGATTCCATGACTGTGGTGGACAGGGAACGCTCCTGGAAGAGGAGAATAGTGAAGGAATCTCTTTGTACTAAACATTTCCGTTCCAACAACCGAACCAAGATAGATCTGGGGTCTTTTTATGACTCTATTCTTTAGCTAACGTCTTCTTTCTTATCTTTAGTTGTATCGGAGGACATCCCAAGGGTCAATGTAACCCAAAGCAAAAAGAAAACCACCACGGTTCTTTGCGAGCGCTTTCAACAGACGCCGTCTGCCATCCTCAAGCAACTGACTTTATTTCATCATGTAGAAGCAATGCAGACAACAGATGATCAGATCTCACTAAACATAGAATTAATTATCAGAACAGAATAAGATGGAAGAAGATACTTCTCACTCTAAAAGTCAAAAGTAAGATGCTAAAAGTGCCGAAACCGATATTAAGACAAAATTAACAAGCTACACGACATTATCGTAAAATCTACCCAAATGAATCTTAGTTTTATTCGAAGACTGAAGTTTACTTGTCCACAAAGATTCCTTAACAATTCTCTTCTTCCAGACAGGCTCCCTATCGACTACGGTCAACGAATCAACATTAATTCGGCCAGTGTCCAGTACATCCTTGGCCAACTCTGATCTTTGTTTTTACTTTGATGTGCATTACTTGCAGAATTTTAAGAGTAACATGCTCATTGACGTATTTTTGTTGTTAGTTTAGGATTTCGTAATGTGTCTTAATGTAAATGAATTTGGTCTAGAATGTTCCCTATCATAACTGTTTATATCTGATTGATCCAACAATAAACGAACAGTCGCTTGATAATGACTGGCGGTGTCGGTTGAAAGCGCTTGCGATAAAGTGTTTTTACTTTCTGATATTTCCATCAAATATGGAGTGTCCTCCTACTGACAATATGTTGCTTTTAGCCTCAGTGAATCCATAAAAGCTCACCGAATTAGTTTGTTTCTTTACCTGCAGAAACTAAATGCCAAAATGTGCGATTTTAGTGCTGTTTGAGTTGCATTTAAAGTTAGAATTAGTTGAACGGTGACCTCATCTAATACAATGATGCAACCTCATGACCATAAATAATCATCAAATCATCATTTTATTAACCATTTTGAACAGATCCTTCGATTAGTGCATAGTTTACTAGTTCTTTTGGTCATTTTCCATTTTAAATAGTGATCTAATGGAAATTTGTTAAATTGGCGCTTTTGACCTTTGTCCTCCACTTCAGCCCAAGGATGACATCAAAAATAAAAAACAATGCTACTTTTCTGAATGCTCTTTCGACTGATAAGTGGATTGGCAAAATTGATGTAATAGTTCGGGAGATAAGTAGGAGGGAAAATTTCGACTCCCCAGTTGAGCGATGGTCAACTTTGCTCACGTCCTTTCGTTTATTAGTCAACAAGTGTCTCCACACGTCCAACGCGGTGCAAGTCGGTCATAACAGTCGGAAAGATGGTGCTGGTGTTCACTTTGACTTATAGTCTCAATGCTTACCCAGCAAAACTTTGCTGTTGTGGATGAGGAAAATGTTCTTCTTGTTGAACTTCGAAAATATCTGCAAAATTAGGTTAAAGAAAATATCTCTATTGTCCCTACAAGACGCATCGGAAGTCGGCTGCTTCCTGTTGTCAAGGGATACAGGATTGGAACTTATTCACTTTTAAAGGTCCATTCACGTGTCAGAATTTTCGTTCAGAACCTTGTTAAACCTGTGGAGGACCGCGTCCAGTATAAATGCACCTTAAAATTGTCTTAAAATATCAGGAGTGATAGCTAGGTAAAAAAGCCCTTGACAAAAGCTTTTGAAAGCACTTTTTCAGATACTTCACCATCGAATACATGAAAAGCCATCGTGAAACCACATACTACAACCCTCATGCATTTTCACATTCCTATGGACACCGTGCGTGTCTGTATTATGTTTTCCACTTGTCTAATATCTTCCTATTTGAACATTGTCTTCCTATTTGAACATCAATTCTATTCTTGTTTAAGCCTGGACGTGGTAGTCAAAGAAATTTTCAAAACTAAATTATTCTCTCCCGAAGTATTTATGCCACAATAATAGACAGATAAAGTGCAGGTACAGAGTTGTCAACGTTTCGGGTCCTGACCCTTTCTCAAGGCAGTTGATTATAAATAGTCATTTTTATAGTCAACTGCTTTGAGAAAGGGTCAGGACCCGAAATGTTGGCAACTCTGCACCTGCAGTTTATCTTTCTTTTATTGTGGCATAAATACTTCGGGAGAGAATAATTTAGTTTTGAAAATTTCTTGGATATGGTACTCCCGCCCACTGCCATTACTTATGTGGTAGTTAAAATTTATCTCCTGATCTTTCAGGATCGACTGCATAAAATTACCAAGGGATCATGAAGGAAGTGACAAAAAGCTGACGGATGATCTTTAGCCTTCGGTAAATATCAAAACAATTCAAAGAAACATCATTTAGCAATCCAAATGAATGTTAAGTAGATTTTATTATTCAGGTCAGGACGCTGGATAATAAAAGTACAACTTGGTTTGATTGATTGTTATCGGTAACACTCAGGCGAAGAGCGAAGGCGCTCTGAGACTTCGCTTATGCAGATTATCAGTATTCGGTGAGAATCTTTTCCTCTGATTAAAGGCAGCTCTCTTCTGTCTTGAAGTGAGAGATTTAATAATTAAAAACCAGTTAAACTGAGCGAAAAATTATCCCAGAAACAAATGGAAGCAATATTGAATTCATTGAGAGAATGAGTGAGTTTGTCACAGCATCTCAGAAGCTGACCTTCATTGGTCGACAGTCTACTCGGACACTGATTGATTTCTCAAAATATGCGAAATATTGGTAATTTGTAAGATCGACTAATTGTAATTACAGGTTTAGTTAGATGGAAGCATTAAAAATATATCAAATCATTAAGTCGTTGCTTTCAGGCTTATCAGCGATTGAATTGAATCATCTTGAGACTATACAGCGCCGATTCGTCGCTTAATCTGTGGCCAAGGGTGCACCGGCGACTACTTTGTGCCTCTTGATGTTCGTTGAGCCATGTTCTCTGACCGGTTTCTCGGGGAAATGATGGAGACTGATCACATTCTCCATGGCTTGTTACTACGGAGATAGGAGGCTGGTCGCTTTGTTACCCATAAGACGAACTGATGAACGTGACAGGTTCTTCGTATTGCATTTTTGCAAACGAAACAACTAAATGCATTTACATTGAGTTAACGAACCTTTCCTATTTTCCATGTCATGTTTTCCCTCCTTTACAATTTTCTTGATGTATTTTCGCTAATTTTTCCTGCAATAACGATTTTCATTCAACTATGAATAAACACACATAATTGAAACGTATACGTCCATTTGACAATTTGTAGACAAATGATAGCGCACATCTAGCCGAATTCAGAATCTTTATTGCTCTGGAGGTCTTTCGCCGGTCTTCTTAACAGAACATACCCGCTAGAAAGAATGCAAGTGAGTAATGACCACAGAATTAGATTCATCTGTGCGCGTTTCGGTTTCATAGAAAGGAAGGGTTATATGTAGCCTTAATATCGAAATGGCACATCACAGAATTAGACAACTTGCTCCTTCTCGAGTGGATAATTCGTGTATCGCTTGCTATTGGAAATGGCAAACAATAAGCATGCCGGCATAGGACACCAGAGCCAGTGAGGAATGCGTGCGTGCTGTGACATCACTTCACACACACCAAAACACACATCGATGTCTTGGCTAACATTCGATTCAGTGTATGCACGATGTAGTAAGGAATGCTGATGAGAAGACGATGGTGAAATCATCAAGTGAACTAATTTTCGTACGCCTGCTACTTTTTTTAATAATGATCGGAAGGGCCAACATTATGGAGAAAAGTTGTGCGCAATGACCTGAATTTTTCGAATCTGAAAGAATTTTGGCAATCGAAGCATTTTGCTGGAGCTCTCATTAATCCCCAAGCGGCGCACGACTTTTTTCCTATCTCTGTAAGGTATAAGGAATTCCTTTTTGCCCACTCAATAATTTCCTCGATGTGCCGTCGATTTCGTATTAATCACACTTCTAGCAAACCGAAGCAGATAAACAAAATATTTAATTCTCTGGTTATGACAAATGAGAGGTATAATTACATGCTAGAAAGGAGATGGCTTCACCACGGTAGATGAATGCCAATTAGCAGCTCACGTTGCTTGCACAAATTTGGCTTGAAGTACCGAATATGTAAAGCCTCAGAAATGCGTAATAAACTAATAACCTGTCTTTTCTAGCGCGAAGGACAATTTGACAAATTTATGCTGCCATCTCTAGCCATCTTACGGTCTGAGAAATTTTAAAATCCTACCTGAGCAAAGTTAGGGAGTGCAGGTGAAAATCTTGCATTTGAATGAAAATCGAATTGAACTTACGAAAACCATTGCTTTCCATTCGGGAAGTGGTATTAACCGTATCTCCAAACAAACAATAGCGCGGCATCTTCAATCCCACAACACCAGCGCAAACAGGGCCAGAATGGATCCCAATGCGGATCTTTAATTGTCGGTTTGGTTTATGGCGAATTCTGAACCGGTAAATGGCAGCTAAGAATGCAAGGGCCATTCTGGCGACTTCACGGGCATGAAGGTTTCCATTTCGTTGAGGAAGGCCAGAGACCACCATATAGGCATCTCCTATAGTTTCAACCTGAAGATAAGACGATTAGAATGTAAAATAATTTAGAAGCATGAATAACAAATTTAATAATCAAAACAACACGAGCTGAATTTCGTTGGTTAATATACACAGGAGACAAAGAAGCGATAAAAGAGTTACTTGCGGACGTCCGTTATGCATGATCCCAATAATGGCTTACCGCGTACGAGTAGAAAAGTATCACAAACGTCATTAGATGGTCTCCGTGGCACAGTGGTTAAGTGCTTGGCTTAGCGATCTTTCGATCCAGAGGTCGAGCCCCGAAAGTGTCAGTGCAAGTCGACAGGAAGGGCATTCGGACTAAAAGTACCACAACGCTCCAGATTAAAGTCTGGCTATGTCAGCACCGTCCAAGTCCCCAGAAAGGGGGAGTATAGTGACGCTAAATCATCATTTACATTAGCAACGAATTTCTGACTTCTAACACAGCACTAATTGGCTCCATACGAGTTATACAAAGACAGGCCAACGTCCAGCAAGCACTTAAGAGAGTATGCATGGTTGGCGTTTATCGACATGTTATTAAATCACTAAATTTAAGTTACACATTTTTCGCATAAAACATATCAAAATGAAACTACCTGAATGTATTAACTGGTTTAATTTGATGTGTTTTTTGCTACAATTTCCTGACAATCAATGGTTGATTCCATTTGTGTGCTTGACTAGACGACAGACCATAAATTTTCAAAATAAGCAATTAAGGACGATTCACTTAGTGAATGATGCTTCAATTACTAACGGCAATCATTATTCAGTTGCTCTATCATTCAGTAGTCATTCAATCAGGTGCTCGCAACTTCATTCTTGTAATATGCTACTAAATACATTATTTTGTTATCAACGATGAAAATGCAACATTCAGGAATACGAATATCCCATTAAGGAACTTCATTCTGTCATATTTTATCTCCCAAGAGATATTTGCTATTTGCTTTTATCTTTGTTCATCACTTTATGCGATTTCCAAGCTCTTTAATGTTTGAGTTCATCCATGAGCTTGAGTTGACCCGAAGCCGTGTCAATTATGAGAGTGACTTATTATCAGATAGAAGGTTTGGGCTCATTTTCAGTGGAATTTTTTCAATTATTTACCTCCATGATGCGAAATAGCATTAATCTAACTTTGAAATCATTTGAACTTTATCTGATAAATTAGAAAGAAAACTTACGAACGGAGATGTCAACAACGATAATAATGACAAAAAGTACGAATAAGATGATTGCACTTTTATCATCATTTAGTTATTAACACTGAAAATGCCATATCGAGCAATGTTATTGTCTCAGTGGATGACAAAAGCAACAAAAATGACAAAAGGCTAAATGTTCTAATGGAATGTCACATTTTATGAAAGCATATGAACATGAAAACATCCATACACTTTATCAATGATTAATCGATATTATGTGACATTTAGGAGTTTGGATAAAACCGATGCAGATATCAAACATCGCTCTCCGTGGCACAGTGGTTAGGTGTTTGGCCCAGAGGTAGAGAGGTCGAGCCCCGCAAGTGTCATTGGAAGTCGGAAGGAAGGGCATCCGTACTTAAAGTACTGCAGCGCTCCAGAAAAGTCTGACCATGGCAGCACCGTCCAAGCCCCCGATATGTGCAGTGACGTTAAAGCTTTGTTTTGCGTCCAACACTCGAAACACCGGGAAAAAGGACGACAAATCGTGTAGTGAGTGGTGAGTGAGTAAAACATACCAAAGAAGAAAAGTTCTGCTATTAAAGCTTCTTCACAAAGACATCTGATGGAAATTATTGATAAGCGAATCCTCGAAGACTGTTTCGAACAAGCATTTTCTCATATTCCAAAATGGATTCATGCATTGTTGCATTTTTTATGAGGCGATATATTATATAGATCTTTTTAAAGTGTTTGATGACATAATCATTGCATACACCATTCATTTATTTGGACTATGTTTTGGTAGAATATGATGTAACAATGCAGGAATTTTGATAATATTTAGAGAAATCAAAAATGTGATGCTGATTACAGCAATCATCGCATAGAAAACTAGACGTAAATTTGGAATAGATTTTAAGAGCCGATATTATTGCTGCATTCTGTTTTCAAATCAGGAGTGCCGCTTACTCCGAAAACATCTTCCAGATAAAACAGGGCCTTTAATTTAAAAGATCAGCTATTTGGGCTCCCCACATGGAAATTAATCTAATACAAGCCCCAATATTTCAAACAACTGCTTCATTCTGTGCACAACATTAATTTAGTGAAAGTTTGCCAGAATGAGTAAATTTAGAAATGTCCCAATCATTACTTTTCAAGCAGGATGTCTTCAAGAAACACTAGAGCTATCATTTAACTTCTGGCAACTTAATCATTTACTTATTTATTTCTAATAAACCATTCCCCTAAAAGTAGCTACCTTCTAGCTAACATATTATAGAAATACCCAAGTCCTGTAACTACCACCTATGATATTTAAAGACACAGTTCTATGAAGATTTATGTACTCATTGCTCAACCCTATCTATACCAGCGAAACGTGATTTATTGTGGATGCAGCATTTTATAAATATTCGTCTATGAATCATACACTATAAAGATCATCCATTATGCGACAGACATCGAATGGAGAATTGGACACTCAAATTTAATAATAGCACTTTACAGAAATCCTTTTAGATTATTTCTTTGATCACTTGATTTCTTTGGGTATCTGCGAATGGTCCTGTTTCTTCATTATCACATTTGAGACTACTTATAATGTAGTTGTGCAATAGGCTACTTCTTTCACTTGTGCATATAAATTGCTACTTTTTCGATTGAATATAATGCAAATTCAAGCCTGGATTCTGACGAACTACATAATTGACACCGCACTGAACGTACACACTCAGTAAATTTAGGTCGTGAAGAGTCGAATGGTTGGAAAAACATTTCCATTTAACGAATCTATCACTAACAAAAATTGAGTCGAAGATATTGTACTTTTCAGTTATCATGCCTGTATGCAAGTTGACCGTTGAAGCTCGCGGGTTCGTTGATAAGAGCTACTTTTCCAATGAGCGCGCTTGACCAATCATGCAAGTCAAAGAGAGAAGAATATCTATGTCAATCTCTATCACTTAATACAATTGCATATAATGAATGGAATAGGATTATGTCCGCTCTAGACTAGCCCACACGCAAATGAATCTATCTCTGTGGGCTACATATACGTACATAGGTATATTTGAGTTGTATTCCATCTACAAAATCAATCTGGCATCTGATCATCTCCTTTTGTCTTCACCTGCAGCTTCTCATCACATTCAACTGGATTGGTATGGCAAATAGCAATCATTGAGGTGAAGTATGGTCAAAATTCAGCAAAATTTCAAAAGCATCAAAAATTGGTCGAAATCTTTTTAATTTTACATTACTATTAGCACGAAAATAATCCAGTTTGAGCAAATGAAACTTCCCACATTAAATGTACATGTTATTTGGAGCAATGTTGGTACTTTAGAAATTAATGAGGGAAATGAGTAGGGTTTTTAATACCTGTAATCGGAAAATATGCATGTCAATCTGAAAATCGCTTCGTTGTCTTCCCTGAAGAACATGGACTCTAAAAATCCAGTGCCTCAAACTGCATGTATTGAAAATATCATACATGCATGGGTTTTGAATAACATTGAGGATATTTGTTATTTTTTCTTGAGTAGCTCGTTGAAGTTGAATCCTCTCTTGCATCTGAGTGTGTATTCCTGTGAAATATTTCTGCCTTTCATTTTCAATATCACATTCCATTGCGTCAAATAACAACCAAACTCCATCATCAAGATATTTAAAAACTAAAAGGTCACATAGATTGTTTACAACCTACTAAGCTTGAGCTTCCTATAAAATCTAGTTTTAGACATTTTAAAAATTTCTTTTGAGCTATTTTGAGACTTTGAACTTTACGGAAATTGTAGTTGAATTCACTGCTACAACTTTTGGAAGAGACTTCTATATCAGATTACTCAATTTTTAGCTATTGTGATTATCATAAAAACATCGTCAGAAACGTTGTTGTAACACATATTAAACTGGCTTGGGCTAAAAGTTTGTGTTTTCCTTTACGATTTCTGGGTGAATTTTATTTATCGTATTAATTTCCATTTTTGACTGCCACTGTTTTGTATATATGCGAATACATAAATTATATATTTATAGTTATATAATATGAAAAAACTTTTTATAAATGCTTTTTCAAATGAATGTGTTGAAGAAGGATCGAAAAACATTTCTTATTTAGTTGTTGTTCAGATAATTTATATAGTTAATTTCTTTTGCATTTTCGATAGATATGAAATATCTACGCTTGCATGCCATGCGTTTCGGTCCCGGTAATCCAGGCAGAAATCCATAACTTCAGGAAATCATTTGGAACTTATGGTTCATGCCTTTTAAGATAACTACAGGAAATTGTAGCCGTAGAATCCATCTGGGCGGAGAAGGATTGAAATTAACTGGTTGAAATGACTTGCGCTGTTTTGTCCAGAATCATCATCTGCTGAATATCTTGGTTGCAGATTGTACTTCTGATTCTAAGGAATGTCATTGCAGATTCTTCTTCCGAATTTCGTAGACAAGTCACCTTCTATTTCAGCGATAAATCGTTACCAAATA
Organism: Prostheceraeus crozeri; assembly: GCA_907163375.1. Classification (NCBI taxonomy): domain Eukaryota; kingdom Metazoa; phylum Platyhelminthes; order Polycladida; family Euryleptidae; genus Prostheceraeus; species Prostheceraeus crozeri. The sequence goes on along the minus strand of CAJQUW010012888.1, from coordinate 176,290 downwards.
CTATCGCCTTGCGTCGTTATACAGTGCTATCAAAAAGTCCCTTTCATATTTCAAATTAATGTAACTTTGGTAATATTCAATATTTTTGCACGGTTTGAAGACTGGTTTGTAGCCAGAACGCCCAAGTTTTGTTTTATGCCTCGCAGCTTATTGTTTCTCGAGCAGGTGTGCGAAAATCGTGAATCATCAATAGTGCGTCATGATGAGTCATCACTATCAGTCATTGCTAGCACCGTAGCCGTTCACTTGTTATTTTGTCGATCACTATGTTGTCGCTGGAACAAAGAATAGAAGTTGTGCACCTAATGATAAAGTATGAATCCACCACTGCAGTTCGCCGAGAACTTCAACGGCAAAAGTGGGAGAACATTCCATCTGACCCGACAATGCGATCTCTACTCAAGAAGTTCTTAGAGACTGGGAGCGTCGCTGGCAGGGATAGAAGTGGACGTCCCAGAACTTCAGTTAACGACGATAACTGAGGCCGCAGCTGCATATCTTGCAGAGACTCCTGATGACTTTCATTCCGTCAATGAAGTGAAAAATGTGCTGGATATCTCGCTCGGATCAACGCATTCCATACTACGGCGCTGTTTAGAAATGAAACCCTGCAAACTTCAGCTACACCAACGCTTGAGTGATGAGGATAAAGTGGCAAGAGTCTTTGCATGTGAGACTATGATTGAGAAAAACGAGGAGACTGGTTGTTTTGCAAAATTGATAACTTCAGATGAAGCAGTCTTTCATTTGAATGGAACAGTAAATCGCCACAATTGCAGGATATGGGCTAAGGAGAAGCCACAACCATGTCTGATAAAAGAACATTCGTCGCCGAAAGTTGTTGTGTGGATTGGAATGAGCTCTACACACTTGTATGGACCATTCTTTTTTTATCAGCCAACTGTTAAGTCTGACAATTATCTTGAAATGCTGCGAACTTTCTTCTTGCGGGAGCTTCAACAAGAAGGAATTGTGGATGAAGTTTGGTTTCAGCAAGACGGGGCTCCACTCCATTGGACAACTTCAGTATGAAATTTCCTCAACGATGTTTTTCATGATCGATGGATTGGAAGAAATGGTCCACTCCCCTGGCCAGCACGATCGCCAGATCTCTCACCCCCAGATTTCTTCTTTTTGGGATATTTGAAGAATGCAAGTGTCGCCCAAGCAACTTGAATGAACTGAAAGCTTCCATTGTGGAAGAATCACTGAATGTTCACTCAGGCATTCTGCAGAGAGTAAACAGTTGTTTCGAGGATCGTCTAAGACGTTGCATTGATTATGATGGAGATACTGTAGAAAAGTAATTGATTCTATTGATTCCAACAATAGTGCGCAAATTAGTTTGTTGCTATCAGTTGCTAATCAGTTTGTTCGAAAAAGTTGTAATATTGAAAATGATATCAAATGTACTTGGTTGTACTGTTATTTACCTTATTTTGCCATATTTCGATATATCATGATTCAATTTCTCTGTAAATTTGATTACATTAAATGACTTAGGGTAAAACTTGGACGTTCTGGCTACAAATCAGTCTTTAAACCGTGCAAAAATATTGAATATTACCAAAGTTACATTAATTTGAAATAGGAAAGGGACTTTTTGATAGCACTGTACATTCTGACAGTCGGATAATTCAAAGAAGATTCTTTCACTCTATGTGTTTATTATCAGCAGCAACTCATAAATCACTTCAAATTGTTTTAATGTTGATTATGTGATGCACCAGGCAATCACATACGGATGTACTGGTCTCATTATTTTCTGTGACTGCCGTTCTAGGGAAATATCCATAAATATTTCAAGCTAAAACGTTCATTCATTATCATTACTGTCTCCTTTGGTGAAGAAATATTTCCAAATCCCATTTTTAGGAAGATTAAGTCTCATCGGAATGGCATTTCAGCAACCTTGAAATATTCTAGTCTGCTTCATTAGCTTTCTTATGAAATAATTTTAAAACGGTTTTTCGCAGGGCTTTTTTTAAGGAATTGTTACAACATGACTTTTTAGCCAAAAAAGGGCACATTTTCAAATCCTACAAATAATATATGTTATTGCACAAGACCATGCAATTGTCATAGGGACCTGCAAAACTTCTGGATTTGATTCGAAATTGCGATTCGATAAAAATTCGAATCGGTTCGTGTCGACTAGGCAAAACTTATTTCAACTGCTTTCTTTTGATTTGTAGCCTCCTCCGATCCCGTTCGTTAATACTTGAAAGTGACATTGCAATTATGATTGAGAAGCTGGACTATCATTGGAAATAGCTAAAAGCGTGGGTTGCTAAACTGCGTCGTTGACATTTACTCGTATGTTGCTTAGATCAGGTCGATCTTTCTGACCGTGTCTGACATGTATCTTACAGGCCATATTGGACATACTTTTCAGACTATCTTTCGTCAGGACTCATGGGCCAACCACGTTGCTTACTAAAACAGTGAATTATGCAACATATCCTAAAACACTAACTCTTTATATGTGTAAACAGAAACCACCACTTGTGAGTACGACATCAAAAGAGTGGAATCTGTCACCGTAAATACTGTGCAAGCAACGAAGCATCGATATAGATGGAGAAAGCTGGACATGTCATGATCCTGAAAAGTGGGCCAAAAGGTATCTAATCAAATGCCTACTGAACCATTGAGAAAGCATAATCTAAATAATAATCTAGCGTCATTCGAATTAGGTCGAGCTATAAAGCGGAGTAGACTACAATTATCTCAGAAAAATAAAGACGCTTTAGTTTTAATGATAACTTCATTTAGTGCCATAGTATTAATGAATCTTTCAATAGTATCTAACTGTTAGTGAATGTTGAATACTGCGACTTCACATTGGCCTTGTTTGCCAGAAAGGTAGTTTGATGATGGAAACTAGGTTTGTAGCCTCAGGCTTGTGAAAGTTCTTGGAATCTCATCTGTCAGTGGACACGTAGCCTCCATCAACGTTCCTCCACCTAAATCCTGAGACCGGGAAACCATGTTTCCATGAAATGAAAATCAGTAGGTCTACCTAGATTCCATTATTTCTGCCGTAATTTTCAAAATGGAATAATAGAATTTTCACAACAAGTCCTCAGAATATTATGTCGTCGTCCATTAGTATTTGTATTCCCATGCTTTCACAGACCGTAATTACTATCCTTAAATAATTTAATTTGGTTGAATACGCAATAATTTACATTAGGGCAAAATCTTTCGACTTCCAAATAGTCATTTAAAGTTGTACATGCATAGGCATAAAAGAATTCAGATGATTCTGAGTTCTATAAGGCATTGCTATAATAATATATAGCAAATATATATAAAGTAATTTTCATATAAGCTTGGACTAGCCAAGGCCTGGAAATTGAAAATCATTGAAGCTCGGGTTCACATCACTGCTTAAGTTGGAAGGTTCTCAGGAATAATTTTAACACAGAACATTAATGAGTAACATGACTTATCATGAATCTCAGAACTACAGGAATTGAATACAAACGTAATTAAGAACTTAGCAGAATAACTTTAAATTGAAGAATGCTCCAACTTGATTGAAAGGATCGTAGTTATCAATAGTTGTAGGAGTCGAATAATATAGAACAAAAGTGAAAGCAAAGCACAAATTATGCGGATTGAGTCGTACGTCCAATGGCAACGACCAGGATGAAATGAATTATGTGATCGAGTTGAAATTTGCATTCGGTGATGAGTAAGAGACCTCCAGCTTTGGTCACAATAATCAAGACCATATTGCTTGTCAAAAGTCCTACTTTCCCTGTCAAGCAGATCTCAAGTAATTGTCTTGACAGAAATGAAACACAGGCTTATATAACGGATTAAATTCCTGAAACTTGCAGACCTGTCATGTTTCAACAATCAATGATGAAAGTCATCTCAACATGTTAATAACTAGAAAGATTTAGGTCACTCTACTCTGTAGTTCTTGGCAAATATCCTGCTGAGCGCGTCAAAGGTTGACTGCTAACAATTAATACATCTTAGTTGTAGGATTACTCAATTAAGAATGCGGAATGTGCTGCCCACTGCCCAGAGGAGGCGCGCTGTAGGACATTTCATAAATCGCCAAAACTTAAATAGACATAGAAGTCATCTCTTCCGGTTCTTTATTTCAACCACTTGCATTGATTGATAAGCGAGTATAAAATGTATTGAATTTGCAATAAAATCGCTCCTGGCAAAGGGCAAAACAGATAGTGTCAACATGACTGAATGACGCTGACAACATGACTAAAGTAAAGGGCAGCATGACAGAAAGTCATGTTGTCACTATGTAAAAAAAGGCCTGGTTTTTCGAGAAGCATTTTTGTAACTAAGTGCTGGTATTGTAATTCACTGTATGGAAGGGGAGATGATTCAGTCCTTTGTCGCTTGTTTAATGAGGACATTGACCAACTTAACCACGTGATCTAGGCTTCCATTATTTTTCTAAACATCGATAGAATTGGCTTCCAGATCACATTGACGACTTTTTAATGGTTTGAATTTTGTTGCATTTTTCAAATTGTCTGATTAACGCAGTTAATCACTCCATCGAGAGATTGAGAGAGAGAGAGCTCTGACGGCCGAATGTCATTGGAGCCATAAATTAAATTACTGCGATCTTCATGTAATTAAACAAATCAATGAGTTATATACACAGCATATAACAAAATATATAATAAAACTGTAAGGAAAAACATCATGAGAGTCATCGTTTGATATAATGCACATCGCTTAGCGAGCATTTAAGTATATTTATATGGCAAAATTCTACGGCTTCTACGGCTGCCGATGAATTTTTGCACTTAAATTGTTCAAGTCTCAGCGCATCTCTTCATTCTATGCCGGGCGAATTAGCACTCTGCAATCTTTATGATCATCAGCCGCACGGTCAAGCAAGGATAAGTAAATGCAGAACAGTCTGCTGTGCAGTATTTCAGCTTCCTCAGTCATACTAGATGTCCATACGTGTATGTATATACTTGTGACTATAGACTATATTTCCTTGTTTCAGTTTTCATTTTTCACAGGTTATATATTGTACCTCTTGTACACATTTTGTATTGTATTTGAAAACAAGCATCCCAATACACAGAATTCAAGCCCTAATGCAGTAACCTGATATGAGGAAGCGCATGTTTGAAAGTTGCATAATTTTCATTTATTTCTTGATAAATCAAATCTAAAACAAGATCTAAACAAGACTAAAGCCACAATGAGATTGATAGTCAGATCACATGATAGAATAATGAAAAAAATAGCTTTGAGAACAAAAACTTTCACATCAGCAATTAAAACTAAGTCAGATACCATTCAGACGATTCATTGTAGAACACGTCAAATGAATAGATAAAGACAGATGACTTCTGGAATAGCACATTATATGAACTACTCAAAATTGGGAGGCAAAATTCAAAAGTGATCTTGAAGACGGCAGATGTGAAGTCAATTGCCAGATGTTGGCATTTACATAGTTTCATGTCTGAAATTCCAACATTCTGAATTTGTAACTGTCTGATGACCACTTTAAGAGTGGAGAGTTTTTGGCAAATAACAAAATCTTCGGTGTTCAGAATCTGAGAGCTCGTGAAATTTGCAGTGAAGAAAGAAATACCAAAGATGTCTCAGACATGAAAAATACAAGTACCGAATACTAACTCAAAATAGGCGCCAGTCACATAAATTCATGATGGAAATGGTTGCAAGTGTCTAAAGAGCATTATCTATGAATTTTCTCCATGAATGGGTCTTCTCAAATGCGAATTACTCGCAGATGAATACTCGAACAAGTTTTCAAAGTTATCTGATGTGAATTGGGAAGGATTTGTCATAACCGAATTTTGCTCAACGTCCGTTGCTTTCAAGACTCATTCTATAGGAGCATGTGCAGCGTAATTTCAGAGCATAAAAGAAGCATGTTGAATATCTTGATTGCCAACTGCGTTTCATGGCGCCGGCATAATTTCACATGTAACGTATTATGATTTTCTTAAAAGATGTATTTTTACATAAAAAAATTTATGTACATGTATTTTGCAATCCAAGGTTTCTATACGGATTGGGTTGGGTCTCTCCAAGCCAAGCGCTTGGGTTTTGCTTGGTTTTACCCCAAGCCCATGCAACCCAAGCAAAAATTTTGATGACCCAAGCCATTCTGCTATCATAGAATTGTATTCTAGGTCCCCTGGAGGGCTTGGGCTCCACAAGCAAGCCTAACATGATGTATAATTGTAGCTAACAAAGGGCCCATAGGCGCCGCTTGAGGAACAATGATTCATGATCTTGATTATCATCGGACAGATAACTATCGTTATCTCTTTTCTATGAATCTGTGATTAACTGACTCTTCTTGAGAGAATCACAGTCCACAGCTTAGCGCTGTAACTGGGTGACAATAGCAATACAGTGTTAGGTTAGATACTCAATGCAAATGTGCAATAGTGTCGAAGAAAATAGCACGAGATCGAGAGAGAAAACAGTGGACTTGCACATACTTGCAGCAGAAGTCTTAATTCGTCTTTTAGGTTTGGACTTGGGTTGGGCTTTGGTTTGACATCCAAGCCTTGGGTTGACATCCAAGCAAACCAAAGCAACCGAAGCACCTTGTGCATGCTAATTGCGAAATAATAATTGATTATCAATAAACTATTTCTAATTGCTAGGATTTCATTGAAATGTAAAACACTGCCTGAGGTTGTTTCACAGTTTTACAATGAAATTCCTCTTCATATTTTATCCGGGGGAATGACTTTCCCATTGGCGTAATTCGCATTCAAGCACTTCTTTAACATAAAATAGCGGATCCACAATACTATCAGTCGAATGTTAATTCAACTTGCTCCATCATTTTTACATCCTGGCATCACTTTTTGTATATTTGTAATTTTGTATACAACTTGTAAGGTATAGTAGTTTGAAATTCGAGTCAAGTCATTAGAGCATTTTAAGATGGAAATTCCGGTTGTAAGTATTAAAAATTCAAGTTATACGTGTGGAAACAAGAAAAAGCGGACTCCGATAAGTCATCGAAAGTCCTGTAAATGATCAAATTGCAATAGTCAGTCAATTTTTAATATCACCGACAAATTGAAGATCTTCGAAGACTTTAATAGCAATCCATGTAACGCGCCAAACCATCAGCCACCAAACAATTAAAGGATGTTTTGCAATTTTTCGTCATCAATTCAGACAATGAGTCACTTCTAGATATGATTATGTTGTAAGCCTTGCTGCTGATTGTTGACTAAAATATTTGATTGAATTACTTAATCAGCAGCAAGGCTTACAACATAATCAACCTAAAATTCCATCAAAATGCTGCTTAAGAAAAATCACGTTTTACTTCTAGATAATTGATAATTACATGGATTGCTTTCAAGACATTCAAGGACTTTACTTTGTTGGTGAAATTGAGGCAACATTTATGTAGGCCTATAATTTCAATTTGATTATCTACTGACCCATCAATAGATTTGTGACCTGGCTTCATTTCTCTGCCAACTTTTTGTTTACAAAACAAACAATTATAATTCACAAAATTAATACACAGTGGTCCCCCTTACAACGACCAGTGAAGGGAATAAGGAAAAGTGGTCGTTGTAGGGGAGGGGTGGACGCTTTATGGCAGGATGGCTTTACAACATATACACAGCCTGTACTGTTTGTGATAGATAGCTAACATGTATTTCGAGTACCGACATGAACCTCAATAGAAAGTGATTGTGCAGGACTATGTACCTCTTCACTTTCTTTTACTAAGTCGAACATTTTTGAAATTAAACCTCCTCAAAACTGACCTTCTGTAATAAGTGCAAAATGTTATTTTCTTTTGCCAGTCAGTGTTTTTTGAAAGCGACACGCATAAATTCATTCATTTAACGGTTAGTCAGTGACTTCTGTTTCTTTATCTCAATTCTCATTTCATAAGCAAAAAAACGAAAATTTTGTTGAAACTGTGGCTTTAGAAAATGAGATCTGAAAGGTACGCGATTAACCTCTTTTCACTGATTTGGCAATTTTCATAAAGCTGTCGATCTACATAAGGTCGCTGAAGACGGATAAAAATTCAAAATAGTGCGTCTGAGCTCGGTCGACCTAAGATGGTCGCAACTGGAGAGTCAATGCATTGGAAAATTGTCCGGAGCATGGGAAAGTGGTCGTTGTAGGGGAGTGGTCGCTGTGGCGGTGGTCGTTCAAGGGGATCACTGTGTATTATTGCTGCTGCTTTTTCGGTACAATAAAGTTAAAATTTAAGTACTCCTGCAATTTCAATTTGATTCTTTTCTGACTTATCGTTGAGTTTGTTGCTTCATTTGCCTTGTCTGGTTTTTTGTCTATCCACATAAAATTTGAATTCTTCCCAATCAGATACTTACCTGTAGACAATGTGATCATTTAATTTCAAAAATCGATCCATAAATTAGTAATAATCCATCACATTTTCATAAGTTTAAGATTCTATTTAGATTTCAAGCTCATTGTGCTTCGTTTTGCGCAAACATCTGTCTGCATTTGATAAGAATGCCAAATGTTGACAGAATTCCATTCCGATAATCATGTTCCAATCGAAAGCTGTTCGAGACACACATTTGTTTCTCCATTTCACGATCATATTCGGGTATGTACATTTTATTTCAGTTTCAAATTTTAAGTGTTTGTTAAGTTGATATCCTTTATCTCTGCTGACGTGGTCTGATGCGGATGGATTGGCGCATTTCCTAAAACAGCTATACGGCTGTTTTATCTTTCAAGTGTCGTTGTAGTCACTCTTAATCCATTACAATGCACTTGACTCGATTTCAAACTCTGACAACCGAATGTTATCAAGTTTCTGTAACACAGAAATGTCGAAAAGGATAAAGCATTCATTTTCAGCTTAACAAAAAAAGCTAAGTTAAACAATTTTTGGAAGCTCACGAGCGCAGAAGAATTTTCATGAGTATGAAATTTACTCGAGTATGTGTTCTGAGGTAATTTGATAAAGCTCTGACTTCAAAGAATTTTTTGTGCTGCCTTAAATTTGCTTTGCAATTGAATGTGAGAATGCAGGTGTATTGACGTACTGAATGGGATTCAGTCCCAAATTCCAAATTTTGCTGTAAACTCAAATGAGAAAAATAGTCTTTGGTAAACAAGCAAATTCTTCAGTCTCTTTTTTATTGGAAGTCGTGTCAGTTATGTCATTCAAATTTATAATTGGCGATAGCATGGTACGATGACAAAACTGACATTGTACCGTAAATCTCGCTCTTAATAATGGGTTTTGAAGAAGGCTTGGTTTGGTAGTGGTTCATTTCATTGACAGGGTCATTTCATCGACAGGTCTTTTCAACGACAGGGTCATTTCATCGATAGGGTCATTTCATCGACAGGTGGATGATATTCGCTCAAGAGTATCATACATCCATAGATAGCTCAAGACATGAATTAACTCAATAATTCACAGACATCAATCTGTGATGTCTTTGAGCTTCATCAAGGACTCCTATGTCTTCTGACTTTGGACATAGACATTGATGAAAAGACCTGTCGATGAAATGACTCAAATTCATGGTATCTACGTGTCGATGAAGTGAGCCACAATCGAAGGATTATTTCGGAGTAAGCCATTACACAGTCATGATATTATTTTGATATTATTAGCTAAATAAATAAAGTGTTGAACAGTTTATAAAAATGATAATATAAAACTGCTATGAACACATTGATCTCTTTGATGCTTCTTATTTTACATGTATAGCATCATTTATACTTGCAAATGATCATCGAACTCGGATCTAATTCCAACCAGTTTCCTATTGTTCCGATGGAAGAGAGAATGTGATTTTTTCTAATAAAGGAATTCCAAAGAGCTCTTGTACTATTAAGTCTTAAAGAGAACTTGCAAAAAGTCAATGTTGTTTCTATCTTTTTTCTATTATTCTACTGTGCCTATCCATTTCACATCATAATTGTCGGTTCAACGATCACGTGAATTGTTGGTGACCGTCACATGCTCTAGATGATCGATTTTCCGACTGGCACTATCTTTGCAAGACGAGACAGCGCTTCAATTTTGACCCCTTTCTTTGCGTCAAATCGCACTATATTGGAAAAAAGAAAACGATTTTTGACAATAAATAACACCACTTTCAATAAATGGCAAACATCAGATTTTGCACATTCTGGTTTATTATTATAATTTTGTTGGATTAGAACTAAAAACAGTGAAATTCTCATTTCAGTGAGTCCATCAGACACGGATGAAAGCAGTCGACGTAAATAGTGCAGTAGACCTTGAAAATTTCACAATGATCTTCAGTCGAGAGTTCATGGAAAGTGACATTATTTTCATGCTAAAAATCGTTTTCTTTTGTAACTGTAGCTGCGATTTGACGCAAAGAAAAGAAAATGACCTTTTTTCAGGTGGAGTTCATGCTATGGACTTAAAAATGTCGCAATGACAGTACACTGCAAATCACATACGAAGGATGCATACCAGAATATTTTGGTATGTTTCTGTATATACTTGTATACTTTTCGCATGTTATTTAAGTGTGGTATGCTTTACAATGCCATACCAGCACAATGTCAAAAGAAAGCATCCATTATGTCAAAAGTATGTTGATTTAAGAACTTTTGTCAATAAAGATCACACTTATGTTACTACTGTTTTGTAAGTAGTAAGATAATGACATTTAATATTCAAACTCACGATACTGAATTCGAGTTTAATACATGTATGTCTAAGGCATTTCATAAATAATCAATAAGTATTCAACCATCAGCAATTATGCATTACGCAATTTTAAAATTAAGCACATTATCAATCCGAAATAAATACGCATTATAATTCATGAATGCAAAAATAGTTATGTTTGAGATGCATAAGTCAACATGATCGCACGAATAATAACGTTTGAATAAATTGATATTAATCAACTTGTTTCATACAGTGGAGCTTCCAGTTGAAGTTGCTAGACAAGTAACAGTGACGACATACTCGTAGAGCATAAAATCTAGCTATAAATCTAATCTAATTAAACATCACACTATCAAAAAGAAATATTCACGACTGGTATTACTGAAAAGGATTATTTTACAGTAGTATGTAAAATATACATATTTTTGCTATGTGCCTTAAAACTCTTCATACCAAACACATAACAATTTGCATCGGGTCTCGCATATAAAACATGCCAACAACTCGTATTTCAGTGTAAAACAGCCAATCACAGATAGAATAGTTGGTACCGCTACATACCAATCACATAGGAAAGTAAGCGCGATTTCGAATGAAAAACATACCAGATCTCTGTAAGCATACGAGAATCTCGTATCAGATGTTAGTTTCAAATTGTATGTGATCTTGTTATGTGTTTGTATGTAATTTTCGTATCCAGCGATTTACAGTGTACAAGAAACACTGGCCTTGAAGATGGATGAAGTCATCAGCTGCTTTACTAGTTGTTAGTAAAATGTTGGTGGAAAATGGCTTGCAATTTTCCACCAAATCAATTATTTACTGTAGATTCAAACACCGGCAAATAAACAGAAACTGTCTGGGAGTTTCATTTTGTAATGCCATTCTGTTGCTAAGTGAATTAGTAACTTGTTATCTCCATGACATTCAAATTAAATATTTACTGTCAATTAAATTAACAATTTGAATATCCATCTATTCATCGCAGCATTCAGTCTTCAAACATCAGAATTTACCTTTCCTCCCGAACAGCTTTAATGTCAATGTAGTTCACTAAGTGTTCGATTTCGACCAAACTGCTACCAATTGTCCAATGTAGCCTTTAGCTTGTAATACTATCTTAACAAACTCATCCAGACAAAGCAAATATATCATCAGCTTTGAACTTGTGTCAGATACTAATGGAAGTCTGTCATAGCTAATTGTAGCTTCCGTGATGAATAGTCTAATTATATTGCATGCATTGCAGATGAAAATTCAGAAATCAGAATTCTCTAATATATTTGGAGCTTAAAATTTCTAAAACGAATTGTTTTTTGTAACCCGTGGAATTGCAATGAAGTTATCAACAGAACAGAATTTTACACGTGATGAAAGTAGGTGTGAATTAAATAATGACCTCTTAAAATACATATTAAGCGACAATGTTAAGATAAATCAGCACGCAGTTTGATTCAAATTGTGCGCGAAGTTTGGACGTTTAATTATTTAGAAAGTAATTTTTAATTCAAATGATTTCAAAATCTTTATTTGAAAAAGTTAATCATCTTTCACCAAGAAACAACTTTTCTTCGGATTCATAAATTTTCATACTAAATGCGCAGCTACGAGTAATAAGCGAGAATTCTGAAATTATGTTTTTACTTAGATTATCAAATGGAAATCGATGATAGGTTATTAAAAGTGTCAGTATGACTAACTAGAATAACTGCACTGTTGATGCTACTGCATCTGATACAATTTATTTCCATACTAGATTTTTCTCGTCTGATACACAGTTCCTCTATTTAGAAGAGGATCTATGTTACAGTAGACGTAAATATAGATCTTGGCGGTTCCTCACAAGAAACATTTTGCGATTGTTGAAAAGGCTTGTTGTAATTCTTCTACCACATCTCTGTGTTCGCCGTACGGATTGAATTGGCACGAAATCTGATAAACACCACCCTTACGGATTTTGATAGTTTTAAGCTAGAGGCGCTTAAAGTAAATTCGTTTTTCAAATTATGGCAATTTTTTTAAATGTCATATTTCAATGATATCTGTTATGACGATCGTCTGGCTATAATATTACGGTCATGATATCTAAAAGGTACAAAATTTGTATTTCGAAAATGATTTCTTACGCAAACACAATCATTATTTTCAAAACGCTATCCTGAAAAATTTAGAAAAAATACGAGTCTTCTTTTGATTTTCAACTACTTATTACTCTAATTCTAGATTGAATTTTTATAAGCACTTTTTTAAAATGGAAGAGCGAATCATAGACATGCAGAATGTACAATAATCCATGGTGGTGACTCATCGGTGGTGTCTAATAGATTTCGTGCCAAATGGAACATTAAAATCAGGGTTGTAGAGGCGATGGCGGCGAAGGCTTGTTTCTGGTACAAGTTTGGGCTTCATAATGCTCTCGGTACTCCAAATGTGACTCAACTCGTTCATAAAACTGACATAGACGTACTTGCATAGGGGAATTGATATTCGTGAATTTAACTTTCTCTTTTGATTTCATTAAATAAGGAGTTCAATTAATCTACACCAATCTTTTACATTCAAATGATAGAATATAATTTGTTATAGGCCTACACATGAAGGTAGTTATGTAATTCTAAATGTTTGTTCTGCTGAACAAAAATCATTGCATTAAAAAATACATAGGCCTACAGCTGGTGCGACTGTTCTAAGTGGTTATACAGCCCGGGAGGTGGCACGAGGTTGTGCAGGGGAGGCCCATGCAGAGGGGAACCATAGACGTAGATTGTTTAAGCGTATCACTTTGCTAGAAGTGCAAGCTGATTCAAAACAATGGCACATGCAGGAACTTATTAAGTAGGCAAAAAGAAATTTTCAGTACCTTACAGAGATAGGAAAAATAGTCGCGCGTCGTTTGCGGATTACTGTGAATTCCTTCAAAATGCTCCGATCGCCACTACTTCTTCAAATTCGAAGAATTCAGATCGTTGCGCAAAAGTTTTCTCGATAATTTTGGGCCTTCCGACCATCATTGAAAAAGTTAGCAGGCGCACGAAGAAACGTTCACAAACTCCTTTGCAGAACTTGACATCGACTGTGCCTCTTTGCTAAAGAGACACATTGTCAACATTATCGAGAAAGTTTTTTGCACAATGATCTGAATTCTTCGAATCTGAAGGAATCGTGGCGATCGGAACATTTTGAAGGAATTCACAGCAATCCGCAAACAACGCACGACTATTTTTCCTATCTCTGTAAGGCATTGAAAATCTCTTTTTCTCACTAGGTAAGTTCCTGCATGTGTCATTGTTTTGAATCAGTTTGCACTTCTAGCAAAGTGATACAGCTTCAACAATCTACTTCTGTGAATGTCCATTTCCTCTGCGGATAATTAATTTTGTATACATCCACTTCCACTTCTTTCATTTGCTTCGAGCGACCACTGACATCAAAGAGCACTTTCATTCCGCAAAACTAATTTTAAAAATTCATGTTATGTATTTTCCTGAATTTTAATGTTGTAGATTAACCGACCTTCCAGGAGGTATAAATGCACTCTGCTCTCATTATTTATCTAAGTCATTGATTTCTGTGATGATTATCAAAAGAAAGATTTATGAAAAGTAGGCAAGTCAACGCGTCGTTCAAAAGAAATAATGTCACTAAATATGGCGATCAATATTCGAAGAGCTGCTCATCCAAAAGCAATCTGATACAAACTTATATGTATCAATTTTCATCTTAACAACCTCAATTCTCTCCACCTACAGATATAGCGTTTAATAGGTTACCTGCGTCTACGTGACACCAATATCAAGTTGAGAAAAGCTTGTTTGAAGCTATGACTATTTTTACATTAGTTTCGTTTCTTTGATAAACTAAAAATACTGAGGATCGATTCAATTTCAAATCACCAAATTCAGTTTTCTATTTCATTTTATTCAGTTCAAAGTGCGAACTATGATCTACAGAGCGTTTTTCAAAACTTTTTACGCCGTACTTCAAGAATGATGTCTGCATTCAATGCGCACATAGCAGAAGAGACAGATTTCTTAGTAGATCTCTGCAAATCAGATGTATCTGAGCCACTGACTCCCACAATTGACTTGATATGCATGGACATGGTTATCTCATCAAATAGTCATGCAAAATATATGCGTTCGGTGGAAATCGAGCTTGAGCAGCAGAAGGTATGCACAAAACGAAGCCATTCTATGGAATATAGTCTCACATCGGTTGTCATGGCAATTATAATTAATTAATAGCAATAAACCAATGTCATAGCATAAATGAACGGCATGTTGCACTGAAGACAACTGAAGGCTAGAATTATATAAGTCATATTTTCTTATTATGAGCTCATAAAGTTTTACTTATTGATATTTCCACGTGTAGCTTAATGGAAACAGTTAGCAAAGTATGGAGAATCAGAAAAGAAAAAATAGCAAGTAATGTGTTGGTTGTTGTGAAGCAAATTAATAAGTAATTTCCATTAAAAATTTTCATAAAACTTCGCTGCAACCCCTCCTCCCAGTTTGCAGTTTCGATTGTAAAACTTTCTGTCGACAGTTAACATTTTTGAACTCAACATGCTAGACAGAGCTCACTTGGCAATTTAGCTCACGTGACGATGTATTTTGAGGATGTCGATTTCTATGCGAAATGATTTTTCAAGCAGACGTCTGACAGCACAGTCAATGACGTAAATCGACCGAGATTTTCCGGCGGCCTGCCTAGGTAACTGGAAGACCGCCAAAAGTTCAATTTCAGGCCGGTTTCAGATCGATTTCAGGTCCATTTAATGCAGGATCCTAGCGGTGGCTGGAACTGCTTCTAAACCGTAGAGGAGTATGGGTTCTACGATTGATTGAAATATTCGCACTTTCAGACGGTCTCGGGCAGTGGAGTTGAAAATCTTCAAAAGGTGAGATGCTCGCCAGGCCAAGCCTTTTCTCTCGTGAAAGATGGAGTCCGGTGACATGATGCGGCTGCCGAGGTACGTAAAGTCCTTACATACAGAAATCGTCTCTCCGGAAGTAAGAGAAAGTGATGGAGTGTTGTTGAAACCAAGGTGTAGGACCTTGATCTTTCTAGCGTTAATTTGAAGACCAACACGTGCACACTCTTCACACAGCTTTAAGAGCGCGAGTTGGGCTTCTGGAGGGCTGTTGCAAATAAGTGCGATGTCATCTGCGTACGTTAAGGCAGGGAGGGCGATCGCAGGATGTCTGGAGCTTCTGCGTTGGGTTAGAACGAAGCTTTTGTCCTCGTTGAGGCACCGACGAAGAACGTAGTCCACTACTGCGATGAAGAGGAAAAGCGACAAAGTGTAGCCTTGAAGGACTCCGGAGCCCTGTTCCGAACATCTCAGTCGGGACACTGGAGGTTTGGATGAACGATCTAGAGTCATTGTAAAAATCTATTATAGGGGACATCCATTATCCATTATTCCTAATGCGGGAGGAACGCCGTAGTAACTCAATATCCAGGAGATAGCAGGCCTGCTTACGGAATCGAATGCTTTCCGAAAGTCTATAAAGACAATGGATGCGGACTTTTGACGGGTTCTACAGGTGTCAATTGTAGCTCTGATGGAAGCGATCTGTTCAACTGCTCAACGTCCTGGACGAAAACCGCTTTGCAGATTCAAAAGGATGGGATTGAGATAGGGGAAGATACGGTTGCGAAGAACAGAATTGAGAATCTTTGCCAGACAGCATTCTATTGCGATTCCACGTTGGTTGTCTAGAGAGACGGAGTCGGATTTCTTTGGAATAGAGACTATTTTAGACGTTCGCCAAAGTAAAGGTATGCTAGCGTTCACATCTCCTCCTAAGCTGCAATGTTTGTTCAAGAGCCTGGAGATTAGTTCGAGCAGTTCTGGTAGCTTCAGTACTCTGGAGGGAATGCCATCCACACCAGCAGATGTGTTCGCGCGTGTAGTTTTGATTGCATGTTTCACTTCTTCAATAGATATTGGTCCGGTATTGAACGTTGAAGGATGAGATGGTACGAAGTCTTGAATGGGAAGTAAAGGAGTGGAGGGAGCGGGTGAATTCAGAATTGTGCGGTAATGGGAGACGAGAAGAGCCTTGCGATGACTGAAAGATGAAGCGCCGAGTACGGCGGCTTGGCAGGGGCCCCTATTAGTGAGAAGGTTGATGGCATTCCACGCAGCCCTATGACGGCAATTTTCAGTTGACAATTGGATATCGTACACACTTTCAGCAACGTATTTTTCAAGGGCGTTGGCATGTGTAGACTCTAGGTATTCGATGGCAGATCTAGCCTCATCACTATCGAAACCGTGTCTAGCAATCGCACTTTGCATGTACGTCGAGCTTTTACGATGTTAGAGTCACATTCCCAGTATGTCTTAGGAGTGTTGGCCTTGCGACGTGGAAGGATAGACGATGCAGACTCAACCGTCAAATAAGCTCAATAAATTGAAGAGCGTCGAGGAAAGCAGCTTTATATGCTGGCTCATCAAGCGCAGACCAAAGCGGTCGGGGCGGAGGATGTCTGAAAATAGGCCACTGGGCGTTAACGTTACAAATGAGAAGAGTATGATCAGATGTGACACATGACGGACGGATGTTGGTAACCCTGGTTACGCACTGCTTGAGATTGGAAGGACAGAAAATCCAGTCTAGTCGAGTGGTGCGCCCGTTCGGTCCGAAAAAGGTTGGCAGTTTGTTGAAGCGTTGACGCAGAGCTCCGTTAGTCGCAAATAAGTCTCTTGCTTGAACAAAGCAGGATAAGAAAGACGAATTGATGTTAGGAGAACCGCAACTATTCTTCACTATGCGACCATCATTGGAGAGAGGCGCATTGAAGTCACTGGCGATGAGTTTAAGGTCACGAGATGGTAGATTGTCGATGAGGGTACTAAGTTGATCGTATAGGTCCTCAGTTTCCGTCGGGTCGCAAACAGTTCTGGGGGCAGTAGGAGCGTAGACACATGCCACGTGGAGGCGACGATCTTTGAGGGCAAACGAAGCGAGACCGAGTCTATCAGATGAAAAGTTCACGTCAAGCAGTGCCTTAGACGCGAGGGGGGGGGACGGCAGGAATCCAATTCTCTTCTTTGGAACGTGGACGTCGACAATTGCCAAGTTCCAGCCATTTCGGAAAATGTTCTCTCATCCAGACACTGAAACACCTCTCAGTGCGCCCTACGTAGCTGTCTCCGCAGTCACATGAAAACTTATAGATAAGGCAGGAACGACTGAGAGGTGGTGCAGCATCCTTCAGAGAGCGGACAGGAACCTGACGAGTGGAAAACACTAAAACTGGCTCACAAGCAGGAAAAACACTCTGAGTGCAAGACACAACACATCGTCGAATAGTTCGACTCACATTATCACCCCGAAAAGGAACTCTAAGACATATCTGCTTACGGGCAGGTCCAAAAATAGGCTCAACAGAACGATTGCCACAATATCTATCAATGAATGACATAGGATAGCCATTTCTCAGAAGAGTTTGCATAAAAAAATCACACTCAGCATCTAACGGCCGTACACCCCTTGAAAAGAGGCCGCGAAAGCGCTCGGGGATTTACAATAAGTAGTCATAGATAATGACTTCGTCGATTTATTGCAGGGAAAGTCAGTGTTTGTGTCTTCGTGCAAATTGTTCGCCATTAGCAAGTCTGATGAAATGGTTAACAAGTTCGTTCGTTCTAAGAGAGATTGTGTATCAAAAAGTCTTAGCTCAAAAAATATGCATATTATGAAATCTGTTGTTATTTCAATTTGAAATTAAAACCTGATGAAGTTTATCTGCATGTCAGCAAAACGAATACGTTTCAAATTATCTCAAATTAATTTAGCTGGAATATTCACACGTATCTAAGTTTCAAATAACTACACTAGTAAGACAGATTACCTTTCGTGCTAGTTGAGTTAGGTGAATTATACAAAATATCAAATTCAGAAAGATAAATTGTCGATGAACCTGGGATGTCTGTCATGACAACTCAACCGATGCCATGATGTCTCCAGAAATAATTTGCCAAACTGCAACAACTGACAATAAACACGCAAAACAGCTTTGTCGGTGTACATCAATGATGCTTTGTATCGGAAATTAAGTTATCCGTAAATTAGTTGTCTGTTGTTATTCCGTGTTTATCTCACTCATTGTTTCGTTGTCGCATTTATTGATACATTGCCTCATTCATAGCTAAAGTTTTAGTATTTTACTGTTGTTTAAACTACTTTTCTGGTAATATGAAATTCCATATGGTCTATGAACACTAAGCATATTTACAAAGGTACTATACCAACTTTAAATAAGTACTGCTGTCTGTCTTGTAAATTGTTTGAAGCTATCATTAAGATAAGGTTTCCGAAGGAAATGAACAGATGATGAAATTAAGCTTTCCAAAATATAGCTATTTTCAAAAAAACAAGCGGAATTCTACAAATTTTGTCATTATATGCTGCTAATCAAAAATCCACATTACTTATACTTCTATTATTGATCAACAATCGTAATTCAAGCTAAATTTTTCGAAGAATCGCAAATAGGAGCTGCTAGAAATTAATTGCATTACATTTGATTACAATCAATTAATTGTTGAGGACTTACTGTATACTGATGGGAATTGGCTGATAGAGTGATCAGAATTGTAAAGTTTCAAATGAATTGGTAAGAATTATGACAGCACAAACCCACTGTTCTAACTTTTAGTTTGAAAGTTAAAAAATCTTAACTCAGTTGATTTCAAGTTTCCGAATAAGATCAATCATCCATGAAAATAAACATCAATTAAATACGATTAATGGATAACCTTCAGTAGTAATTTGAATTAATTATCTGAGCAACCCAATTTTGTTCCATTTAATATTTTTGATCACAGATGAAGAAGCTTGGCAGAATTTAGCTTTTCACAGCTTAGTCAATTTCTATCTCTTTAACTATAACATTTATTAATGAAAAACTCTACCAAGATGTTGTTTGATGACATCTATTCGCGAGGCCTTTCGTCCAGTTCTCGTCTGACGAACATATCGGAATGATTTTACATTTATTGATCAATCATTTTAATCGTTTTACCGTGGTAAATTTTATTGTCTTTCCTTTGTCTGTCTTCGATTCTATTGTTTAGTGTAGCGCGCTTTCATTAGAGATGTCTATGTCAAGCTCATGTACATTTATGCATCACGTGACAATGTTTTGCTAAATTGATTGATCACTGCAATATCAAAAGGCCTCGCATATATATGTCATCAAACAACATCTTTGTGGCATTTTTCATTTATAAATTATGCAAGGGGACTGCTTTGTTTAACTATAACACTAAGAAGTCATCATTATTATTATCATCATCATCATCATTACGTCAGTATTGGTCCATAGATTTTCAATTCCATAGTGATGGGTTTCATTTTATCAAAGTGTTTGGCAACAGTGAAATAATAAGGCTAACCCGCTAAAGTTTGATTAATCAAGAATGGAAAATATCTTTATTATGTTATGTTTCCATATCTTTATTGTATTATTTTTCAACTGAGAGAGAGAAAAATTTTACTTCCTTTAAATTCATGAAAGTTTTTAATTTAGTATCTTACTATTTCAGAGTCGAAGGTGTTAGAGTAGCAATCTATCTGCCATTAGTAAAAACAGCAACATTGAATCAATTTCCGAATTTTATAAACTAATTTCATGACATGAATATTGTTTTAACGTTTCTTTCTTTGGTGTAGGTTTTCCACCGGATATTCGTCGCAGAAAATAATGTCTCGGAACTATGTCATTTCTAACATCCTGGAGATTACAATCATTTATTTGAATCATGGTTGAAAAGAAATTTTGCCCTCATTGAAGGAGAAATATGAATGGTTTAAAAATACGAGTGCCTTGCTGAGGAGAGAATGCACTCGATCTTTCCATTTTAAATGCTATATTTAGAGATTTACAGCTAACTTGAAAACGAGAACACAATGCAAGCATTTTGATTTTCGATTCTAAATAAATGCATCCAGCCTTCAGATATCCCAACCATGTTTTGGTGTCGAATTATTGTATTAATGTGTGAATATTTATGGATTATCAAATTAATCACAAGTAAGACGAAAGCAAGTAAGATGATGATTGCATACAATCTTTAAAATGCTAACAGGTATAACACTGGGATTTTTATGTAGATTTACTGTACATATCAACACATGAACAGTAGTTGAATGATTGTGATACTGTACATACAACTGCAATCTATGAAATGGAGAAACCCTTTAAATCATGATGTGATAGAGATGTGACGGTAGATGTGTCACATGCATGTCAGTCAGCTATCAGACTTCAAACGTCAATGAAGTTACTATGACGAGCACAACTATCAAGTGTGACCAGCCCTAAGAGCAACTATCAACTTCGATGGTCTTCGGTGCGTGGCGGTGAAGAATTTTGGGCGTGGCAAATAATTCAGAAAATGGCCGCTAAGAACCATTTCATTTTACTACGAGAATATTCGTTGCTGGCAGTGAAAGTGTTAGAATGTTGCTGACGAATTATGTGCTGTATATCGGTCAGATACATGTCATACATACAGATCGGATGTGAAAGATTCGTCACATCGTGTCACATTATGGTAGTAGCATTCGTCAGGTTGATCTATTCACGTATTTGCCATATCATGATTCACATGCACTTCGATCAAACTAGCTATTCTATCAATAGTGGCGTATACAGAAGGTAGAACTGGTCATGTATGTGCATTAGATCTCATCCGAATTTTCTGCATGCTACAAACACAAATGACGCATCAGTCTACAAACGGTATTGTGTTTCCCTTTTTTTTGATCATATGTATGTGCTGGAAGTCATCATAAATAACGTCTCAGCACACATTAATTAGATAATGTTTGGAGTAATATGGTAATAAATACAATGAAAGTTGAAAGTTCAGTGAAAGATGAAATGAAGGATTCAATACAACATTTCATAAACTATTATGTTGCGTTGCTTTTGGTAATACGGAAGTTACACTGCAAGAAAGCTGATATATTGATATACATGTACATTGTGCAACCATAGGCCTACAAATATGAACATCCCCTCCCACCGGAATTTTCTAGATCCGCCACTGTCTATCAAAGTTGGAATGCATTTCTTTATACATAATTGTGCTGCATCTGTATCTTACATATTTTTGCAATCATTTTCAGTTGGACCCCCTTGGAATTTTGAGTTATGTAACTAAGAAGATCGTTGTTATGACTATTATTTGTAGTAATTTGCTTTTAACAGAGACTGCAAATTGTGGTCTAAAAGTTCATATGAGTTATCATTATTGCTGAGTCTACTGAGAGTGAAAACATCTAGCTCAGAACGGAAATGAGTATCTAGCTCAATAACTTAGATGGCATCATTTATGACTTTGTAATTGTAGCTTCTATCACATAATTTTAATAAACAGTTATTCCAACTTTCGCGATTAGACCATTGTAATCCAGTCAAGTTATCAAATAGACAACGAACTTAGGAACTGGTTTAGCAATAAAAGGCATCTCCTATATTTGCTCATCTGTCGTTCCATAACACGATCAAATGCATTCAATGCTTTGGAAATACGACTTTTTGCTTTTGCTTTCAGTTTTGTAGGACTGCATGTAGGGAACCACTGTATATACCGGGTGTCCATAAAGTCTGGAATCTCAGGGAATTAAAAGAAAATGTGGCTAATATCCTAATATCAAGATAGGTGCATTACTATGTAACCAAGAAATTCATTTTATAATATGAATAACCTGTAAGCCAGAGGTTCCCAACCTGTGGTACGCGTACCACCAGTGCTACGTGAGGGCTCATCAGATGGTACGCCACTACCTGTCCGAAGAAGGCTATATGTATTGTGATGATAATTTAATCTATCCATGTCACTAACCAAATCTGTCAGGAAAAGTGTTGGTTAGCTTTAGAAAATTTGATCGACGACAAAATTCGATGCAATTCATCAATTTCCATAGTCTGAAAAGACTAAGATTTGTCTTGTGCATAGATTGTGCACACTGGGATGTACGGGACATGGGTCATCAAAGTGAGCAAAGAGAGAAGTAATCCAATATCATAGAATCGGATTTATATGTGTGAAGCAATTACTACTGTCGATCGTATCAGATAGAAACAATGATGAACGACGTGTAGTAAGTAAAAATCAGAGACAATTTCTATCGCACAAACTACAGTAGTGAGTTGTGCAATGCAACAGAAAACCAATACGAATACAGATTTGTTGAGTTTTAACATCTGCGTTGCAGGTGTCTGATTTGACCAGGAGATTGTTCAAAATTGTTGTTGTCATCTATCAGTTATTTAGATTTCACACACTTGGGCCTACAAAGACTTCAAGGATGACTTTCTATATTTAATTAATAAATATCTTCATTCCTTCATTGTTGTGCAGGAAATTAGGATCAAATTTTACCCTAGGCATTACTAGCATGAGTATAAGAATTCTGATGAAATGCGTTTAGTAATCCCAAGCCAAATAACCAAAAGGAAATGAGCATTTTGAAAATGAGAGATGATTAAACGCGAAACAAGATGAACAAACAGCCTTATGTTTTATAAAATCCTTCCAAACACTGTTTGAGATCTAGCAAATTCACTCGAACATTCTCAAAATTTACACTTTGCAAAAGTGGATATCGGGTGAAAGTGTTATCTGTCTTCATACTGCAAACACAGAGATAAATTGCTTATCTGAAGCTGACTAGAATGGAAATGTGCTCAAGGTCGTGGCACATCTGGGGGAATTAAGTTGCAGCATGAAGAGCCAATGAAAAGCTTAGAACTACACGTGACTTATTCTAACCCAATCATACGGCGGTTGACAAGTGTATCTAAGCGAAAATGCGCGCGGTTTTTGTAGCATTATTGTGGATTGTATGCGTGTCACTTTGCTCGAATAATTCGTTTGAATATCGATTGTTACGATTTCCATCGAAATATTTGGAGTGTCTAATAAGTCTCCTAAGCACATTTTGCGAAAACGATTAAGCTATTCAATCTATGTACAGATTGTTTCATAAAAAATGGATCACCCTTAAACATCGCTTAACTTCAACTTTGTCTAACTCCGCCAAACTTGAACGAATTTCTCTGAAATTTGGAAGATATATCAGTTGTGCTTACTAATATCATTGTTGGAAATTTCAAGCATGAATATTGAGTTGTTTTCCTGTTATAGATAAAAAAGTAGTAGATAATTTGATCTTCATTTAGCAATGTTACACAAAATCATACCTCACTCTTATAAAATTACATTTGTTTCCTTTGTTATGTAATATGTTGTTCTACAAGCCAAAAGCTATCAAGCAAAACAAAAATAAAGAAAATCGGTCAATCAGAGTCAGTATAGCACCATTATTCATCAACAATAATGTAACTGCTACATGTGATTAACTGGACTTCATGTTCCATAGCTTCCTGACTTCGTTGCGGTGGTGTTGGCAGCACTCCTGATTGCTTTCAGCTAGACATCTATCTCTTACCGGTTGAAAACAATACAAAGCACAAATGAACAATAACGAGATCGCATTCACAATAGGCAAAGTGTCAGCCTTGCTAGAACTACTTCACATACAGCAAGGAAACATGAATTCTGAACGCTATGTGAATGTTTTACGAATGAACATTGGCCAAATGACAGATCAACTTGGTGATCCATCGACTTGGTTATTTATGGATGATAATGCTACGTGTCACAGGATTAGTAGAGTCAACTTATGCAAGTCTCAATTAGGGCTCAGGACATTATCTTGGCCAGCTCGTTCTCCTGATCTGAGTCCCATAGAAAATGTATGGAGTATTCTAAAACGTAACGTTCGTCGTTCACTGCTACCTACAGATGGCGTATCACAACTTACGTCACTGTTAAAAAGAGAGTGGAGAAAGTTAGATCAGTCAAAAATCAACGATATCATCGAATCAATGCCTAGACGAATTGGTAATGTCATTGACAATAAGGGTAGGGCCACAAAATATTAGCTTCTTAAGAACCGTTACTGTATCATAGTTAATCAGATTATATAAGGACATTTAAATATATTAGGGACATGAAATAACATGAAAAATGCTTTCTGTATCATAGTTATGTTTTATTTAGTCAAATTTTAGGATGATCCACTTTTTATGAAACGGACTGTATTTAACAAAATTCTTGGAAATCCTGATCATCATGCTTTTTAGAGCCTAAAACCAATGTTCTAGCTGATGTCTTTGTAACTTGATTATAGCAAGTTGAAAAATGCTTCGCGAAAATGTAGAATTCTATGTACATAAGTAGGTTTTACATTCTTACTTCATTTTACTCACTTTTTACGAACGTTTATGGATATCTACATGTGATTTCACAATTTCTATTCCGCTGGCATCAACTAATTCCGCAAGTACATTCGGATAAGACAAATGAAATCCTAAGACATACCTAGGACACATTTCTGTCAAGAAAACGAAAAGATAAGTTGGAGTTTTGCTGTTGTCTGTAAATCTTAAACCTGTCTTTCCATCCTAATGCGACAGGTGCTCGCTTGGCCTGTATCATGAATAATCTAATGACAAGCATCCCATTGTCGGTTAGCTGAATCACTGAGTATTTATGGTCGGTGGAGAATGAAACTATCATTTTTTTTCTAGCAAACGTAAGCGATAAACATGAAAATATTGCTGACCTTATACGCATCGAAGTTCTCGATAATCGAATCAAAGAGGGTGTAGAGATCATTCAGTAGTTGGACAACCTGAAATATTGAAAAATGTGAATAAATAAAAAGAATCGTTCGATGTTAATGAGTGAAAGGTCTTACCTGCATGGGCGTGGATTCGGCTGAAAGCGAGGTGAAGCCGCAGATATCACTGAAGTAAATGGTCACATTCTCATATGACTCTGCAGTTACAGGTTCTCCACGAATCAGCTGCCCAGCAACAGATCTGGAAGTCAAAAGTAACTCCAATTGTAGTCAAATGAAGACACCACATCATGCATGTACATGGTGTGCGTAGAATTAGAGATCCTGTGAGTTGACCAAATAGATACCAGCGTCAATGATAGAATTATCCAGCAATATAAAGAATTGTGGATGGAAAAACTGCAAATTGAATCATCAAAAATGTCAATAAATAATCATGTTGAGGCTAATTGCGTTCGATTTTATATAAAAATATTCTAGAATGCAATAATGCCTTTGTTTTGTTGAGAAAAGTTAAGCGTAGAGAACATTCGTACTAAAAGATCACAACGCTCCATGTCAAAGTCTCCACTTCCAAGCACCCGGCATGGAGGGAGTAGCGACGTCAAACCATCATTATTTTTCATCATGTGCGTTTTTGTCCTAGAATGTATGATTTATATGGTACATTGCAAATACGAAAAAGCCACGAATTTATAAACGTGTGTATACATCATGCCAACCACATAGGCTTCAGAAACCACTTTCGAAATGGTGCACACTTTCGAGCAGACCTGCAGTGCTCAGACACAGTAACAATAATATGATCTCAGCTATACCTCTACTACATGTACTTCGTTTAGTAGTTCAATCCAAAGATCTATTCTGATCCTGTTATTTACACTTGAGTGCTTGCTCGTTCTTTTCATTTTATTTGTCAATTATTCTTTATAACATTTACATATAATATAATAATATATAAATTATAAAAATATAGATTTATAAAAATTATATATTTTGTATAAATAAATCATAAAAATAAAAATTCATATTTATATACAATAATATTTATAGTAAAATATAATGCAGTAATATAATACACCTTTACATACATGTACACTGTATATGCATTCACTATGAATCGACATTTTCAAAGTTACCAACGATAAAGTATTAAGAACATCTGATGCTAAAATCTCGTCTAATCAAATGGCGAACAACTTTTGTTTGCTGCTCTCGAAGATTGGTGCATAAATGTACTTATTTTTGGTAAAATAGTTTTAGTATTTATGGTAAAAGGCAGAAGACAAACTTAACATTTCGACTATCTGAAGTCGTCATTCTCAGAAATTAATCTTCTTTCCATCCGTGATAGCCAAATTATAAAGCGTGAAGACCCATAGAAAGATATGGAGTGCAAGCATTCTTAAAAATACAATATCTATGGTAAAAAGTCATATCTTGAGACTCAATAAGCAAAGAAAATAGAAATTTCAACCTCTAAACTAAAGAAAAAAAAGTCGAAGAAATTTGGTCTCACTGAGTCACTCTCTCTTCATCAAATGCGTTTATGATAATAGGGAATACATAGGGAAAGATATAATGCGTCCTTGAATTTTCATTTTTGTGAAGACTTATCATGCAGACTGAGATTTAGTGAACTGCATTTCATTTTTCACTCTGCAAATGACACACGTTGCATCACGTCCTGAATTCGAATAATAGATATTTGCATTTCCCTGTCACTGTAAAGGTCGGAATTTCTCACTGATTTTTTACGAATTAATGTAAATAGAATTTTTTTTCTCAATTATTGCAGTTTGCTGATAATTGCGGAATTACATGTTTTAAAAATGTCAAAAAAAAGTTGTGACACCCATTTCGTAATTTGATCAATCCTACGGCAAAGTTTGAAAAATGACATATTTTTTTTTGAATTTGCGGAAGAATGGTTAGTAGCTCAGACTTTTATTTTTATTAGAAAATTTACTTCTGCATTCTTTACTTTTTCAGCTTAACTAAGAACGCCATTATTCTATGTTTGCAATATTTTGAATATAACAAAAAGATCGCAATTTGAAGTTATAAATAACTGACGTGATATCATGAATGATTAACTTATTGCACCATAAAGTTCATAGATTCTTATATCTGGTATTGAGATCATTAGACTATTTTTTACATAGGGAACCGATATTTCAAATACGACGAATCAATGCATGCCGGCGCTGGGGCCTTGTGGTGGAGTGTTTGCTCTGCGTCCGGAAGACCTAGGTTCAAACCTCAAAGCAAAAAGAGTTTCAAAATAGGCACACTGTGTTCTTCCAAAAAACTCAGCGCGAAAGAATCAGAGTGGGATAATTGGTCATATGGATGAAAGGGTCAGTACCTAGGGTTTCTTCCCGGGAATCCCGGCCTATATTTTCATTCCCGATTCCCGGGAATGAGATTCGGGAATCCCGGGTTAAACATTTTACAAGCTCGTTACTTATATCGGTAATTATTTTTGACACTTTTTGTATAAACAGAAACACAAGAATGAATGCAAACTCAATTTATCGTCTATTTTCAATCGACCTTGGACTTGGTCTAGTTTGGAGCTTCATCAAGAAGATGAATCTTCATCCCATATCATAGCTTTATTTCATATCATGATGAATTTATTCCATCATTCATCATTCATAGCCTTCAATGTTATCGACGACTGGAAACTAATTGTGCCGCGGTAGTGACTATAGAGTCCTGGCTAGAATCTTTACAACTGACAGACAGTTTGGTTTTTTTATTAATAGAACATCATGTAATTACGTAATAGAATACGTATATGAATTTTCATTTTCTACATAGAAGCAGCAGGTATTTATTTATGATAGTTCAGTTTTCAAGTGTAATTGTGTATATACATTTATGTAAGTAAAAAAGTAAGTACCGGTAAATAAAAGTAAGTAAAGTAAAAGTAAAACTCTGTATTGTGTACAGCATATACATGTAATATGTAAGTGTATATAAGGTGTATCATACAACAAGACGAATCGACCATAAGCTTAAAATTCAAGGGGTTATGTGTATGATACATGTACAATTGTACACCTAAAGCCAAATTATCGTAACTGAAAAAGACTATAATTTACCTTGTATTAATGGAGATAATGTATCGATAATGTTCGTGATACACTTAGCTTTTCCTCCATACACCTTAAATTAGCAGTAGTAGGTGTATGATACACCTAGAGCAAATTTTTACAAAAAAACGTGATAGGTACACATTCCCGGGATTCCCATCAATTATCGCAATTTGTGAGTCTTGGCTGAACGCTAGCATCGACTGCAACAACATTCACCTCCCGTACTATTCTGTACCTGTTCGCTATGATCGACAAGATGGTAGACATGGAGGAGGGGTCTGTGTTTATATTCGTAATGACATTTATTTCAAAGAAATCAAATATTTACCAGCTCCTCCTTCATCTATTGAATGTGTTTGGATACGGATGCGTGAAATTATTCTACTTGTTCTTTATGTACCCCCGAATTTGAGATCTGCCGATTAGCCGATTACAGTCTTATTATTGACTTTATCATCACTAACTATGACCTAGCTTCTGATGATGTTGCAGATTGTAAATTCATGATCGCGGGTGATCTTAATCAATTGCCTACCGACTTGCTCGAACAAAATTTGGGACTAGCGCAGATTGTTGAAGTAGCGACAAGAGGAGGTAGTATTTTGGACAAGGTTCTTATCGACAATCACATGAAAGAAAATTTTTGCCCTGCTATTATTGGGCCTAATTTTGGCAATGCTGACCATTCGACTGTTTTTGTCAAGCCACTAAATGCCAAGTCATATTGTACATCTATCGTCAAATTGTATGATTATCGCGAGACATTCGTGAGAAGATTCTGTGACTTTTTAAGATCAATTAATTGGAGCTACTTTTACAAACTGGATGTACCGTTACAACATAAAACTGATTTGTTTTATAAGATAATTAATGATGCGCCGAAAGAAATCCCTTTCAAGTACGCTGAAATGATGAGTACAGACAAAGCATGGGTAACTCCTCTTTTGAAGCACCTTATAAACTGTCGATATCAAGCTTACAGGAACAACGATCTCCCTCTGTACAATCATTATAAGGTAAAAGTGAAGTCAGAGATCACGAAAGCCAAATGTATTTGATCCAAACATCTGAAAAATAACAAAGGTAGTGTTTGGAAAATTGTGAGGACGGAAAATCCAAATAATTCTGAAGCTGGATCTAATCTAGATAAATTACTGCAGCAGTTTCCAAATTATCAGTCAGCAGCAGAGGCTATTAACAGCTACTTCTCGAGTGTGTTTTCAGCTGCACCAAGTTGGAACGATATTGAGTCCCACTTTCCAACCATCACTGACCCATGGCTACCAGATATTAGTGTTACAAAGACATATGAAATGCTACGCTCTTTAAAAGTCAACAAGTCGTCAGGCTGTGACTCTCTTTCTCCTCGACTTCTGCGAGAGGCTGCAGGCATACTATCAGGCCCTGTATCTCACATGTTTTGTCTCTCCGTCAGTGTAGGTGTTGTTCCTACTCAATGGAAATTGGCGAACGTAATCCCTGTCCCCAAAAATCCCAATCCCAGTGTCAACGAACTGAGGCCTATATCTGTTCTTCCAATTTTGGCCAAGCTTCTAGAAAAGTACGTACTAATGTCAATCGAAGAAAGACTCTTGTCCCTGTATGGTGATAACCAATTTGGTTTTCGTCGCGGATCATCGACTTTATGCGCTAATATTCAATTACACGACTTCATAACATCTAAATTGGATCGTGAAGATATATCAGGAGTGGCAGTGATATCATTCGATCTCAGCAGAGCATTTGACCGCCTACAGCATGAGAAATTGTTTGCTTATCTGACATCAAAGCATTTGCCAACTAAATTTCTGGAATGGTTAGCAGATTATTTCAAAGACCGATATCAGCGAGTTTGTGTGAAGCATATAGCAAATAGCAATTTCCGTCAAGTGACTTCAGGCGTTCCTCAGGGGTGCATAATTTCACCACATATGTTTGCTGCTTACATGGGCTCCTTAAACTCATTCTCTAATGACACGATGCTTATCAAGTACGCAGATGATGTTTTAGTTTCAATTCCTTTCCCTACAAATGATGATGTAAACCATGCCATTCAACTGGAAGCAACCAACATAAAAAGCTGGTGTCGTGATCATGGTCTGATATTAAATGAGCAGAAGTCAAGAGTAATGATTGTCAAAAAGCGAAATACTCCCATCATAAACGTATTGTGTATGCCGCAAGTTGATCATCTAAACTGCCTTGGTGCAACTTTCTCAGGAGATCTCACTTGGATTAAACATGTTGACTCAATATGTAAAAAATCGAGCCGTCGTATTTTTCTCTTAAAACGTTTAAAGAAATATTCTGGACTTCAGAAAGCCGATTTGATACAAATTTATCATAATATGATTCTTGGTATACTTGAATACAATTCCGCTGTTTTTGTATCACATAACAATAAAGAATCAAATAAAATTGAAAGAATTCGTCGACGTTGCCATAACATCATATGTGGCTTTAATTGTGACTGTGGTATGTTTCCATCTACTAGGGAAAGACGCGTTTCGCAAGCATTAAAGACATTCAAGAAGCTTGAATAACATTCTGCATCACCTATTTCCACATCGACTCACCTATTCTGGTTTGCTTCGCCAGCCTATGTGTAAAACACATCGTAGAATCAAATCATTTGTTCCGTATTGTATTCCTCTCTATAATACTTCATTTTCTGGATCGAGAAAACAAGGATGACGTCCATGATGCTGTTATTGTGCTACTGAAGTGATTTTCGTTTATTTTGCTAAATGACTTATGCGAGTTTGTACTTGTACTATTTTTCTTCACTTATAACCTGTGTCTTTTTGCTCAAAGCAATGTATGATTTTCATTCTGAAACAAATATATACGCTTATTAAAGACAAGTGTAATATTTGTACATGTAAGGTTACTTGCGGGCAACGTAATAACGTACAATTTATTGGACTGATAAAGTCGTGACCATTATATTGTATGATAAATCTTTCGACAAGATGTTCCATCAGACAAGTCTTTCGTTGCTATATTTACCGCAACTCGATGTTGCTTTGCAAACTCAAGAGTCTTGATTTGCAGCACTCTGCGATTATCTTTGATAGATAACCTCATACTACTCGTATTAATGAACACTTATAGTTTTCATTTTTTTACACAAACAAAGTTCGCTAATCTATATTGGAGCTAATATAGTACATGAACAGCTAAATATTTAAACAATGCACTTAAAAAAGGGACTCTTTGAACAGCTCAAGATATCATGACTTTGACAACCAAACATTACGGTATTCTTTTATTCAGGCGCATACAGTGAAGTGGGTCTGAAAAATGTTGTCCAGGAGTAGACATGTCTGCCAAGGAAGAAGAAGTCTTTTTGATTGATAGATGCAACCAAAAGCTTTACTGCGATCGACCAATTGTGATATAAAGCAACATGTACTCCGGAGTCGAAAGAAAGTGATGAGATCTAAACTAGTGGATGGAATTTAATGTTTCTCAATGGAATAAAAGAGCCACAGTATTAAAAAGACATGAGCTATAAGCCGACACTAATATTGACGTGATTGACAACAATGATCAAGTGTTACTAACATAAAGAAGGATCTATGTTGAACAGGTGGAGAATTCAATAATTCTTTAGTTGCCCTCCGTCCACATACACGTACATGTATAAGACTATTTTCCAGTGCTGTGACTTAAAATACTGAAGAAGAAAGGGACGCACTTGCTGCTTTGTACATCTATGGCCTTGACATTCATGTTGTCCCTTCTGCGGATGATCTTCTGCTATGCGCTATAAATTTTGCTATTCGTCTGTCTCAATCATCTAAGGTAACAGTAGTCATGAGAGACAAGAGACAATAAATCACTTAAGAATGTAGTTCGATAATGAAATAGAATTTGCATCCTATGTCTACTGTTCAATGGATTTTTGCAAATATTTATATTAAGAAATGTTTTATTGTTTCTGCGAGAAGAAACTCATCCGTAAATTTTCATTAGTCTGTGACATGAAACCAAGAAAGGTAGATCGAGGTCAATTGTATGGTTTATACCTACATGATTGTACATATTTGACTTGCAATGTATTTGCGAAATAAAACATTGATGTTTGTGCATTTATAAAGGAAAGACCTTAATCGTAAACTCTGCATGCATGTCATATACGAATTCATTCATTTCCGTCGCGACGAGTTAGAGAAAGTATTAAAAAATGTGCATTCACATCCAAAGGAAGATATTAATATCCAAATTTAATTATTCTGAAATCCTGACTGCAGAGATCATCTTTCTTAACAAGGATTTTCTGTAAATTTGCTGCAACGATGATGGAACAGAGCAAACTAGATGACTTCAGGTAATTCACATGAAATTACATGAAAAATGCAAAGGATGTCATTAGGATTCGAATCAGTCCCTGATTCAAGTACGATGTTGATGAATATAAAACAAAATCAGAACATCTGCTGTCGATTCATTTTTCAGGTGCACCGTTTTATGAAAAATCTTCAAGTGATTAATGACAAGATTTGAAATTATTAGTCATCTAAAAAGTGAACACTTTGCCGCATACTTTAATTACACCACACGGACATTAATATACAGTGTTGTTCGATGAAACTGAATCACTGCTTTTGAGGCAAGATATTTATATTTTTTTCAGTGCTGTAGAGCTTATTGATTGTTTAGCTGTGCATTACATTATGCAGTCAGTTAGACTACATCATTCATGTTCTGTAACCAATGCAATCACAAGAGCTCATGTGCGCTAGTCTGATCCACTATAACCATCTCAATGTGCTAACTGAGCTTTGAACCAGTTAACTGGAATTAAAAGTAAAAATTAATCTAAATGCAAGTTTTTGCATTTTATGATCAACATTTCTCTGAACAATTTGAATTGGCATTTAATCATTCAACAGTCACATTTTCATTCGGTGTCATTAGGAATATCCAATAAATGGACGATTAGATCATTCAATAGGCCATTCGTTTGCAGCTCTGTGCTGTTCATGTCAGAAACCACGCACATGCGTCATTGTCTATCGCTATTGTCATACACGGATCAGAAAGGAAAACTGATGAAAAGGAGATAAAATTCTGATGAGACTTTCTAGAGATAATCTCATAAACTGCAAGATAATTACAGTATTGATATAAACCCATCAACCGTCAGAAAACGTTTCACAGAGAACGACAGACCGGTACATCGTCCATTACGTTGCCAAGCTTTGACCAAAGACATGAAAAAAAGAAGCCTTGCATGGTATCGTCAACATAAGGATTGGACGCTTGGCACAAAGTTATTTTGCGACGAGACCTCTGTGAAAATGCAATCGGCAATGTCGCAGTGATTGAGGAGAAATACCAATGAAAGTCATTCACAAATGCATTTCAAGTCATCATTTAGACATCCAGTGAAATTAATGATTTATTCATTTGGTCGCAAGATCGATGTACTCGGACCAATATGTGCGTGTCCATTCTACTAGGCTTCTTTCACAGATAGATGAGTGGTATTCGTCTCCCAACAATTGCTGGCTTCAACTAGACCTAAAGCCGTGCCATACGTCACGAAAATCTATGCAAAACTTGACTCAGTTGGGAATCTGAGTTTTGAAATGGAGCTCACTTGATCTCTCACCAATAGAGAATATCTGGAGCGTTCTAAAACGCATAATTAGAAAGAAAGCATTGGCAACAAAACAAGAGCTGACCAATTCAATATTGTGAGAATGGGTAAGGGATGATGCT
Organism: Prostheceraeus crozeri; assembly: GCA_907163375.1. Classification (NCBI taxonomy): domain Eukaryota; kingdom Metazoa; phylum Platyhelminthes; order Polycladida; family Euryleptidae; genus Prostheceraeus; species Prostheceraeus crozeri. Next base: position 142,106 of record CAJQUW010012888.1, on the reverse strand, counting down.
CTGAAGGACACGTGTCCCGATGGGGTTGATTCAAGGCCCTCCAGGATAATGGCTTGCAGGCAAAGGGTGATCAAATTGACTATTGATTTGTTTGACATGTATTTCGTGAATTCTGCTCCATATTTTTGTTTTTTTGTTCGAACGCTTGTCAATAGAAGTGAAGCAGTTGGTTTTCACTACTTTTTTGGAAATTTAGAACTGATTCATTTTCATCGAACAACACTGTATGTACTCGGAATCTGCAGCGTGGAGATCTTCCAACAAAAATTTCTGTTACAAAAAGAGAATACGAATCATAAAATTCCAAACTGAATTACATAAAACGAATAAAAAGTTATCTACCATTCTTGTGAAAATAGACAAACGTGCTAACAGAATTATATATAGAAATGAAGACAGAAAATGTCAATGTTGTACAGAAGAAATAACATTCAGAAGATATGAAAACAGTAAAAAACTGTTTAAATTTGCAGAAGAAGACAACTCACACATTTTGCATGACATTTTGCCTGTACGTCACAGCCGTTCCGGTACTTTGTCTATCCCATTTTGTAGAAGTGGAAAAGCCCGTAATTCATTTGTACCATTTACGTCTTTATTATTTAATAACATAAGCAGATGAACTGTTTGAAATTATTGTTGTATTCTCAACTTTGTGTAAACTTGAACTTGTATGCTTGTATTACTTTATGATTTTTATTTAAATCAATAAACGCCAACTTGAAAACGCTTTGAAAAACGAAAGATGATGCATTGGACAAAGGTTTTCTGATGGCACTATTGAGATTCAATGAGACATAAAATAATCAGACATTCAGAATATAGGTCAACCAAATAAACCGTTCTGTATTGAATATCAGCATTCCACAAAGCCGTACATTCTCGAATTTGAATCGTATTTTGATTGCTTTCTAAGAACTTGTTCACAAAAATCGTTATAAGTGCAGTCTGTCTCTGCATGAACTGATCTATGATAGGTACAATGTACTGAAGAAAACGAAACTGACTAGGCTGGCTAAAGTTATTCAATTTTATTTAAGGCACAATTGTATTTCAAAATTTCAAATTCCGCGATTATCAGCAAATAAACAAAATCTCTGAAAATGCTCAAATTTCTTCATACTTTAGCTTCGATAAACGCTTTCTTGCAACAAAAACATGAATATGGTCTGATTTTCTTAAATACATGTATCATTAAAATATTTGGAAGGTATTGCTGATAATAATTTAACTAACCAATAATTAACTAACTAATTTAATGTTTTAGTCCGCCCAGCCAACGGCGGAATAACGGACGTAAAATGTATATGATGGTGATGATGATATGACAAAGCTTTCGGTAAGCATCCCGATATCAAAAAGAATAAATCGTGAGAGTGGGGATTGCTTATTCATGTTAAAGATATTTACATAAACCACATACTATTTGATGTGAAACTGTTTGGTTATATTACCTGTCAATTATATCAACCAAACAGCTTCACATCAAATAGAACACTGTATGTGCTTTCTATTAATATTTAGTAAGAATAAGTAACTACCACTCTCAAGAATTATTCTTCCTGGTTGTGCTTCCCAGCATAAATAATGTTCACTTACTTATTTTATTTCCTATTTTGAATGCGGAATTTTTAAAGATATTATATTAATGCAACAATTATCATTATTACTACAACAGACATAATCAACTATTTCATATAAGTATTTTAGACAAATAGTGTTGCATGGAATATCTTTCATGATATATTTTGCTGTTCATTGTCTGTGGAATCTCACCGAAAATTTGTTTCAGCACTTACCGAGAATTTCATATTGTGGATTTAGATTTTCGATTAATCAAGCTTTACTGATATATTAAATAATAGCATCAGCCTTCTAATGAGTCGAAAACTCAATTGAATTTTATCACAATATTTTTGCATTTATTTGTTGTTGTTTATAAGTTGAGATTATTGAATATAATGTTATTTTTCAGTTTTTCTACGCATAAAAATTATTGTAATTTGTCAATATATATTTCGCCGAGCTGGCCTTGTCAATTTTAATATAAAGAAATCCTAAGTCAAAAATGTTTTGGAAATCAAATGCTACATCATTTGAAATCTTTACACTGAATTACAAATTATCACTGTCAATATTGATATCTAACAAATATGCACATATACCACAGTTCATTGATAATCACAGTTCCATAGGATGATAATGAAATGTGAGATATGAACTATCTCAACTTATAAACAATAACAAATGATATCAAAGTTTTTCTTTATCAAATCAATAGAAATAACAAAACACTTTTTGAATTTGCTGAATGACTTTATAAACATTCATATAAATACGACGCGATCAAGGAATTCAATTACATGTAGTATCATACTATTCTTCCATTATTATCCCTTGAGATGGAGAATACATGTAGTAGAATCATGAAAAAGTGATGTGGCATCCAATCCTGAACTCAGTTCTGCTCAGAAATTTTTATTCAATACATAGGAGATTGTGGAAATAAACTCTGATAGATTTAATCATCAAACTAGCTATTCCTGGATCATGCTTGTATCTTCATGTTTGGACAGTGAAGCACTTTTGAAATTCACATTCCAATCAGCATGGGATCCACAAATCTGCGTCTAAAATATCTCTTTCAAGTTCTCCTTTCTCAGAAGGCTATTAGTTTAGTTTTTGATAATATCCGTTCAAACTTTACTACCTTGGGGAGCTTAGTGAAAAGACATCAAGTTTCCCATCGTTTTCCAAACACTTAAGTCAATGAATACCAAATGCGCCACTCACAAACGAGTTTATCTTTTCATTAAGTTACAAGTCTGTGTAGCTATCATTTCCATGCTGGATATTCCCCCAGGTCAGCTCTATCTCGATTTGATTCTAGTGACGAGACATTAAATTCATAATACGACCCAATAGATCAGTATCATCAGCTAGGATGCCTTTCAGCAAATTCTTTTCAAAACCGGCACTGTTTTAGGCAGCGAACACGATCGAGTGTCGGTTGGTACAAAGGGGAAAAGAGACGAAGAAGACATTTTTGCGTGGTAGGAATTGACGATAAGAGTGAGCCGCCTCAAAATCTCTTCGGTGTGTCAGACTGAATAATGACTCGAATTCAAATTTGAGTTGACATCCAAGATTTTGACCTACATTGTTGCTGGCATCAACTGATAGATAAATTCGGATTACAAAGATAATAAACTTTTTAGATGACTGTAATCCTCTCATCTTTTCCATCACCACCGACTTGATCTATTAAAGTTTGATGCAGTTTGTGATAAAATGAAAAAATTGTTTGCTTGGATAGACTACAAAAGGATGACCGAAGCGCAATATTGTTGGGAATTTTGTTCAATCTTCGTGCGTGCGCCGTACTTAAACTGCAACCAATACGTGACAGCATGCAAATGCGATCTTTCGGTGCCAATTTGCTTTCAGTTTATAACAAACTGTGATCAATTGAAACTAATGGTTGAAGCAATTTCTGAGGCACATTTGCTTTCCAACTTAAAAATGGTGAGTTCAAATTTAAGCCTATTGCAATCGAAGACGATGTGTTGGAGCCTAACTAACACCTAATGGACCTAAGACCTTCAATGGCATTGTATTCAATTAAAAATATAAACTCACTGTGACTAAAGTTTTAAAAAATAATGCTGCAATCACGTTCGAACAAGTGTATCCGAATTCATTATCCGTTATAGTCAAATGTAATGCTTCTTTTATCTGATGTAAAAAGAGATCAAATTCATGCGATTTGAAATATAATTTGCGGATATTAATGCTTGAGCAGCAATGCCTGGCCAGCTATACCTATTTATTGCATCCGATTTAAATAGCCGATTTCGCATCAAAACTTACATGTGATGTGATCTAATCAAAGTCTATGCTGCACAAAAGTACAAGTCCACTTAATGCAAATTCAGCTCTGCAATCTTTAATGAAGTTCTTCCTTAAATCCTTGCATTTAATTAAAGTGAAAATCAATTAAAAACAGGAAAGATTTAAAATCTGATGCAGTCGAGTTACATAAACTGTTGCAATTAATCAAATGCTACAAGCTTTGATTTTCTTAAGGAAAATAATTATATTCAAGCCCAAAATAAGTTCACCTTACTGCATGCCTTCTAAAACTGAAATTTGGGACTTTAACATACTTTGCGTGCAAGATTAGAACAAGTCACAAAGTATGTTGGAAAGACAGTAGGCCTACAACCTTTGAAAACGGCAGTCATTTATTCCCTATACCATTATTCTAGATGATATTCTGCAACTTGAGATTTGACTCTCTCAATGCGCGCGGCGGAGATCTTACCTAGTGCCTGTATGTGCGAATGATATTATTAATTGAAAATTTATTAATTTCCGAATTCCAAAATGTTTTTAGTTCTCTTTAATATCGGCAGGTACCAAACGATTTAATTATACAAGCAGATCAGCAGAACAGTTTGATTTCGTTTATTAGATAAGTTTGCAATTTACCCATTTCATAAAGACAATCGTTTATCGAAAACAACAAACGAAAAACTCGATGACCGTGAGTTATGCTGTTAGTTCACGGGAATAATGGTTATGCACAGCATTTTGAAATCTATACTTAAGTTTCACCCAAAAACAAATCTAAATCTTGTATCAAATCTGCTTGAAGAAAGGCTGAAGCCGGTCCGACACCAACGTGTCAGCTAGTTAAGCCGGCCGATGAACCGAACCGGCCTAACTAAACGATCGGCGAAAATTTCGGCCGGCAATCACTTTACCACCGACAGCAAGAAGGAATTGTGCAGAATGCGAGGCCAAAAATGAAACTTACTTACATTAGAGTGCATCGAATGGTTGTTGAGAGGTATTCACCCTGCTGCATAATATCTGAGCATGACCGCTATGGTGGTGGTAGCGTGATGATCTGGGCAGGTATCTGGTACGGAGGTCGAACTGTCGCAGTCATTGTGAATGGGAACTTGAACGGAAAGCGATATTTATCGAATATCATATCTCCAATCGTCATCCCAACTGTAAATAAACTCAACCTCATATTCCAGGATGACAACGCTCGACCACGCAAAGCTCATTGTGTAACAACAGCGATAGTGAGATCTGGAATTCGCATCCTCCATTGGCCTTCACGCTCCCCCGACCTGTCTCCGATCGAACATGCTTGGGATGAACTTGGTCGGAAAGTGAGAGATGCATATGATCATCCGCCATCAACACTGACAGCTCTTTCAGAGAGACTCATCGATCAATGGTCATTGCTGGATCAGGAACGGCTTGATCATCGTTGCGACTCGATGCCGATGAGACTTCAAAGCTGCATTTCAGTGCGGGGAGGACATACTCGGTACTAATGTCTCCCATTTATTCAAATATAATGTTTTATATAAAATGCTATCTTATAATTCATGAGTGTGAGTGGAATAAAGTTCATATATTTGAGTGGAGCATTTTAAGTAGCCACAGGATAATCAAAGAGTTTGACAAGTGTGGGGGGGGAGGAGGGAAATGAATAACTCGGCAATTAAGAGTCAACTTCCAAAATCGCAACTGTGATGAGAGCAGGAGAAAATAAGAAGAGTAACACCGGCAGATTCATAATAGCCATAAGGTATGTATACCATTCTCGTATGTATACCATTTTGTGAAAGTCTCGTTTTCAGCCTCTTTCCCAGCGAAAACTCATTCTGGCTGCTAGACTATCTCTGGGGTTAATCACAGAGGATTGTTCTGCGATTAGCATTACTTTATCTCCTTGAAACAAAGTAAATAGGATTATTATGTCTGAAACGCCGATTAATAGGCTGTGGGAAGTGGTGGCGTGAGTTTTCCTCAAGGTACGCCAATTTTCAGGATCCTCATAAAAACCAAGGGAATGGTATCGAAAGTTGATAAATACAAGATCACGTTTATCGTCACGACATAGGAATGTCATTAGGTTTTGTTTACTTATTTGATGTGTGGCATGACAAATTTATTCATATCTATTCTTTTCTTGCCGAAATTTAAGGAATGAAATACATTGAGACAAACACGAAAGATGTGACTTCAATAGATTCCCAAATGCTGTCAATTTTTGATAAATTCGAAAAGACGCGTGAAAAGACTGCAGCGGAGTTTGGAAATATTCATAATTCTTGACAACTGCTGATTCTGCTGATGTTCTATTTCCAATTTTTTAATTTTAGAATATTCATGTTCCTTTGACAATCATCTTGAAACTCATCTGCTGCTTTCCGCCCACATTATGCACTCAAAAGATTGGAATTGGAGCCATAGTGAATATCAATGTGTCTGAGTATGAAAAGTATCTTTTACAACTTTCTTAATGCCAATTAATAAGAGTGAAATATTTGAAATGAAGTGCATTGTTCTGATGTTTCCATTGATAACAAATATGACAGATATTAGATATTTTAGAAAGGATTGTGATATTTATGAATAAAGCGCTTCGTGAATAGGAGAATGTTTGGGAATATGAATTCTCTATCAAACAATGATGTCTAGTCACTAGTAAACAACTAGTCACTAGCAAGAGATCATGAGCTTTGAAAATTAATTCGAATATCATAATTGCAAATCCCTATTGCAACGAGTACAATGTTTGATCATCAAGAATATCTTGTGGAAAGAGAGATAGCTTTTTTGAGGCGAAACATGAAGATGAACTCCCAACTAAGGTCTCATGGGAGAAAAGTGAAAGTTGCAGTCAAATGGAAGCGTTCTTTAATTGCTTAAGGAGAACAACAACTATAGTCACTTTAGCATAAAATGTTAACTAATTTTGTCAAAGATCAAGCTTTCCTTGTCTTAAATATTATGGAGTGATTGAATTGCTCTTTACAAATAAAGATAAAGAGTCCTTGAAATCAAATATCAAATCAGCAAATGATATCCTATCGCCACTGCATGCAACAATCCTCAATAATGCTCAAAGCTCTGAATGTGCGGTTCATCCCAGATATGAAAAGTGGATATTCTCTGAGTCCTCGTCATGATTGGATGTCTTGAAGAAATCGTGCAATAACAAAGGCAAAGCGAAGCTCCATACATGAATTTTTGATTGAGTTTTAAAGAAGTCTTTATTTTACAAAAATTGTTAAATTTTCAGCAGCAGATTGTAAGAGAGTTTTGAGAAAAACAAGCTGACGAAATTATGATTTTTCTTGATGATAGGCCTACAATTGCCGGACAGAAAATTTAGAAAAATTCTAAATATCAAGGTCTGAAGTACAAATTCTTTATCTTTGTTAGCTTCACTGCGCCTGTACACAAGTTTTGGGCCACAACTTGGAGTCAGAACCCAAGCCCAAGTTTAAGTAAATGAATGAAATCAAGTAAACAAAGTGCATTCTTTGTATTTTGTGCTGACATATACATTCTTATAGAAGCCAAAATTCCTATTGGGTCCATGGTAAGTGTGGTATTAGTGGGAAACGATTTATTATTGCAATAATTGTAGTTAGTAGCCTAAGTACATGTATAACGTGATAAAGTTTTCTTTTAATTTATCCTACACTGATATACTGACTAATTGAAGAAGTTACACATTGCTCAAAGCAAAGCAATTGCTTTCATTTTATCATTAAGAAATATAAGCAAAATTGATAAATATTGTAGCTGCGCAGTAAGTGCATGGTTATATATATTTAGAATTCGAAATTGGAATGAATTTATTTTTTCATAAATGTCGGCTATCGCAGAAAGTTGAGGGTGCAAAGATAGCTGCGAAGATGTAAAATATACGGAATATATAAAAATTCAATATGCACAAATGCAACAAAATACATGTACGCTTACAGTAGATACAATATGTATGAACTTTCATTGCGCGGTATTGTCAAGCCCAGAATGAAATCTCAGTAAATATCATAACTTTATGCCCTTTTCCTGTAGCTCTCCTATAAGATTCAAATCAAAATATTATTTTTGTAACTTGATCTGTATATATTCAGCATTAATAGAAAACCCAAGTTTTGTATCACTTACCCAAGGTCGACTAAAGCCCAAGTTTGACCCAAAACCCAAGTCCAACCTTGCTGTACGTACAGAATTTCAGAAGTGGACATTAGCTATGACAGACAGATTTTCCCAGACTTGAGCAATTTATCCAATACCTTAGTATCCATAAATTCTGCATTTCGTAATACAAGTGCTCGTCAGCATCTCCTGGAGTGACTAAGGCTTGATTTGTTAAATGCTGCTTAATTTACTGAAATTTGAGAGTATCATCCTGTCAATACCTGATGACCCGGCAATCTGTGACACTTTATTTATATCGAAAATGAAGGTGATCAAAAGGTTAATTACTCAAGAAGAAATCGTCGCCTTTTTAGCAAGATCACAAATACTTGCTGAATGAATGCTTGATATGATAACCAATTTATAAATGAATGCTTGAATCTTTGCGCGCAAGATGTTTTTGATCCCCATAAGTACTACTGGCATATAATTTAGAACAAGTTGTGCATATTTTTGGTTTCATTTGTGTTTGTGTTGGTGTTTCATTTGTGTTGGTTTCATTGACATGGAACAAGTTGTGGTTTCATTTGATCTTGCCGATCGGTTTTAATCGAGCCTAAAACATGATTCAACTAACGTCTAAGCCAGAGATATTGATTGTTTTTAATTTCCAAAAGATCAACAGTTTTATCCTTCTATGATATAGAAAGCAACAACAAAGTAGGCTGTGATATCGGCGACTTGGTTATCTTAGAGTTTTCAGTTTCTCTTTCTCCACCTGCTTCGTTTCTCATCCCTCAATCTGTTTGGTTCCTTCCTTGTTTTATTTCCGTTGTTAACTCAAAATTGGATGACTTATTTTCTCATAGCAGTGCGTCTCACAAGTTGTTTACCAGTCCTCTGACCAAATGATGGAAAGTTTGCTCTACTCGTATGTTCAGCGATAAGAGTTTGATCATTATGTCATTTCAAGTCCAAAACGTTTTTCAGCAAACTTTCTACTATCTATCTTCTCCTAAACTAAGTACGCTGCGTCAAACAGAGTCATTTTCGAGCGTGGTAAACAAGGTTGATTTATGCATTTTTATCGATATGTAATAATATTGGAATATTCTACGGCAATCATCAGTAAGAGCCAAATCGAGGTTTAAAATTGTTGCCAATATCTTGTTGTTTCAGTATACGGACATCAAAGGATATTTTTATCGTAGACTAGCTGCAAATTTGCGCAAACTACGCAAGTGGAACCGAAACATTCAAGCCAGTCTAAATTGACGACGCTACCTTTTTTGAATGTTATCGTTTGCCTGTTATGATACTCTCTGTAAGCTATACCTGTCTGATGATTGGCATGGGGTGCTTTCATGCTTACTTAGAGGTAATGTTAATTCATTTCCCTTTCATTGTTGGCATTTTTCTCTCCGCTAAATTGTTTTGAAGACATTTAGGAGAAATGTCTTGTCTGAATTAGCCTATAACATGCTATTTTTTGTAACATTTTTGCAATGTCATGTTAACAAAATCAATGAGGCTGCCTGATATTTAGCGTTTGTATGCAGCTGATGAGGGATGTTTAACATCAACTTGTTTTGGAAGTTAAATACACTGTCTGGTTTTGGCGCTCTGCTCATCAATTATTATTCCAGAAAATACAATTTTTCTGCATCCCTTCATTTCTATCCTTTGCTACAATCTTGTCGTTTTCGTCTTTTCATATTGAGCCTCCCACATTGCGCCTACCATTGTGTTCAGATCGAGGTTTAAAGTTGTTGCTAATATCTTTCTGTTTCAGTACGGACTTCTAAAGAGATTTTCATCGTAGATAGATCTGATTGGCTTTCTATGACATTGCTGAATACTATTGGTTCTAAGTGCTTGTCAACTGATTGATTAAAAAACTGTGATCATGGCCAACTTATACACGTCAACGTCCGGTCAGTTATAAAAACTCATTTACGCCGCTTGCGTCAGCTTATTTTAATTAACGGCGCAAGCTTCAATTCGCAGCGTTTATTGACGACATCAGCGCTTCAGCTATGTCCAATTCAGCCCGTCAATCGATCAAATCAAATCAAATCCCGCTCGCGTTTGTATTGCTTTCAGTGTGGCTGAGCCTTCCTTACTCACGCTCTCAGCGCATGCTGCGGTAGCTTGATGAGTATAAGCCCTCAGCCACACTGAAAGCAAAGCAAACACGAGCATCCCGAGCGTATCGAGCAAACGTGTGTCCGCAAGCTTTAATCGCTTTGGTTTGCTTTGCTCGCAGTGTGGCAGTCTGCAACTGCTGCAATGATGACTTTATATTTGCTGCAAAACGCTTTGCTCGGAAACGCTTGGAAAAGCTCGCAATGTGGCTGAGGCTTGCATGTCCTCTGGTTCTACCGTCACTGGGTCGAACCTTCCCACGGCTGATGTGGCCATTTGCGCACAGAATTATACAGGTCATCTCTTCTTCTGTTTGACTCATAGAAATTGACAACAATAAAACCTCTAGAATGGAAGTTAATCTTCATGCAAAACACAATAGTGGCACAAAAATCGCACGCATTTTCACTTAGATACACCTGTCAATGTCTTTATAATTGGGTTAGAATCAGTCATATGTGTAAATCTAAGCTCTTAATTGGTCATTCATGCCCCAACTTAGTTCCACCGGATGTGCCACGACCTTGAGTCAATTTCCATTCTAGTCAACTTCAGATAAAAAATCTGTTTCTATGGATCTGGACTAGAAGGGAAGCATTGAGACATGGGACGCTAATGAAATGACACAATCTGCTGACATAATACTACAACAATCGGACAATGAGCAGCCAGTTCAACATTAAACACGACAAATTGCGTGAAGTTTCAGTAACTGTTATCAACCGGATCACACAACAGAGACGTAGACGATGTCAAGTTCTACAAAGAAGTTTGTGAACGTTTTTTCGTGTGCCTGCTAGCTTTTTTAATAATGATCGGAGGGCCCAACATGATCGAGAAAACGTCTGCGCAGTAATCTGAATTCTTTGAATCAGAAGGAATCGTGATATTCACAGCAATCCGCAAGCGACGCACGACTTTTTTTCCTATCTCTGCATTCAAGGCATTAAAAATTTCTTTTTGCCCACTTAGCGTGTCATCGCTTTGAATCAGCTTGCATTTCTAGCAAAGTGACACTTAAAGAATCTAATTCTGTACATTTACCAGTATACTGGACACCGAAACAAATCTTGTGAAGGTTGCCACAACTGCTAGAACTTAAGAATAATCAAGATGTAGATAAAATAGCAAAAATCGTTGTCAGTAACGTAGTTTTAAATTACAATTCAAATTGTTCTAAGGCCTGATTCAAATTAGGATCAACACACCATACTCAGGACATAACAATTGAATTGATCCTACTGAAAGATTTTGAAATAATTTAAATTTCACTTTACGACTTAATGAAAGTGGTTTCCTTGCTATTTTACTTGTTATTAAAATTTGTAGAGGACTTCCGATTGGAAATTTTAGATGTCATTAAAAGTTTGCTATCAAATGTGTTGAAAGCTAAGATATTCTAAAATTATCCGAAAAGTTGATTTCTTTAGTTTGTCGTCCGTTCATTATCACTATTCGTTGCATTGAAACAAATCTTCTTTTATTCTTCCGATAACTTTGAAGACTCCTCTTCCTCCCAGTTAGAGGACGAACGGACAATGCTCTATTAATTGTTGTCTACAAGAAATCTAGGCAAAGAAAGTTGAACATATTTGTAAACTCTGTTTCATCAAGAGATATTTCTATGTTGAGGAGAGACAGTTGATCATTAAGCCTCCATATTTCTCGCGTCGCTTCCAATCAGGTCAAGAAGTTGTCTTTGAAGAACACTTGAGGAGACAGTGAGCGCCGAGAAAATTGCTATTCATTAAGTACCACCGTACAAGTTCATCTAGGTGGTAACAATGATCTGATCGGATGTGAATCGTGATCAAAATTGCTGCTCAAACATCAATTTTCTGTCAGATAAATTCAATGTGCGAATTTATCAGTGACCGTGCACGCGTGATCAAGCTGAAGTGGAAATGAGAAATTCAACTGCTAAGTTGAGTTATGATTGACAATAATTTGCCTTGTGAATTGCATAACGCAGGAAATTTGTTTGATGGAAGCTTGTTATTCAAACTAGCCGGAAGTCAACATATATTGTCGGCTTTCCGGAGACTTATGTAACGTCTTTATGAAACTTTTTAATTACAGCTGGATTTGACCCATTAAAGGTCTGCTCGATTAATCTCCCCTTGATTGACGATTTATTTAGCTCCATTTAGGTAAAAAATGATTTGAGATGGTTGGACCCATCATCTTGAGCAGGGCTGTCGTCCTATCTTTAGGCTGGGGGAACGCTGAAAATTTAGCGGCGCGTTTAAGCTTTAACTATCAAGTATATGGTCTTGATTAACCTCAAGATTCATGAAGGCCTATTCAGATATCGCCTCTAACTCTAGCCTGTAACAGAACCCATTTTTGCGACACATGCCTTTTCCTTATATGCTGGGTATGGCATGATGTTTTGACATATAGGCTAAAAATAATGAATTTCATCATTCTTCAGTTAATGAATATATAACCCCGTCCTTGTATTCTGCAATCTTTACTACGCAACGCATATATAGTACTCATTGCATGACATTGAATCTCTGTGAATGGTACATGTTTTTCGGTATAGCTCCTTCTTGAACCGAATATGTATATCAGCTCTATGAATCTCAAAACGGATAAGTATGTCTGTCAAGTATCACACAATAACATTAAACTCCTTGATCAATCATTAATCAAGATTTTCATTCAAAACAGAACTGTTCTACAGATGAATTTTAAGCAGCAAAAGATTAGCTCAGTGCTCGTGCTGTCACTTTACACGACACACACGTTTACATAGTATTTCAAAAACATACTTGTACTCTAAAAATTTCATCACAAAGAGCCAAGAGACATAGCAGCAAAAGATGATTTACATAACAGTTTATAAATCTAAGAAAACAGTGTCTTTATTATCAATCGCTTCTTAATAAGCCGAGCTGCTGTTGCTGATAAAAGTTATGATTTTCGCCAAATCAGCCTTATCTGGGCGCAAATTGTTTATATCCCTAAAACGTGGCCTTGATAGAAATTTATTGATCATAGGAGGCATTTTTCTTACTTTTTCTTAAACGATTCGCAAATGCATCATACCATATTTATATCTTAAATAACTTTGTGTTCTACAAGATGATAATCAGACATAATTGCAACCAACAGTTGTTTTAAACTGCTTCAGTTTTAGACAAATAGCATCGATTTGAAAATTACGTCTCAATACATAGCTTTGAAAAAATCAAGAAAACTAATGTCATTTTATAATGTGTAATGTGGCTGATGACATTTCTTTAACTGCCATGCTTCCAACTAATAAATCAGACTAAAAATTTGATCTCCGACATCTCTTTTATCTGAATATTCCCAAAACATATTTTTTCAAGCATTTATGAGATAGCAATTAAAGTCATGTGAGGTAGCAATAATCGAAACAGGTGGCTACGATTGCTACTTTCTAAATTTAATGGAACAGTTACACAATTTCAGACATTTATGAAAATGAAAACTACCTCCTAGGAGGCAGTTTTTATACTATCTTCATGATTGAAAATCATTAAGAAGCGGGAGTGTCCAAGTGTCGGGATTTTTCTCTGAACTATGATGCTTGATAAAAGCTAAAATAGGCAAGAGCCAAAAGTGGCTAAAATACTATTAGTTTCTTCATTATTTGGATGATAAGGGAAAAAGTCAATTTTTTTGCTGTGTTTTTCAAAACTCTTTTTTTCACAGACTATGAAAAAAATGCTGTAAAATGGACATACATTTTTCAGTAACATTGGATCATGTTCTAGACAATGACAAATTTATATGAACAGTCCTCTCTTAGAGCTGATGCATCTGTATCGGGGTAGAAAACTACCTCCCAGGAGGTAGAAACTTGGTCAAATTGTCATTATACAAATGAATTTAGGACTTTAAAATAGCAACATTGACACTTAATGATTATGCCCCATCTGGCTCAGAATGATGCCGTTTCGAAGAGGGCACTTCAGCGTTCCAATGCGTTACCCACCTAAGAGGGCAGGTAGGAACTCTGCTCCCAAGCATGGTGCTCAGCTAATGACTCAGGTCCTTCTAGGTGCAGCGCTTGCTGCTTCATACAACATTTAGGTAGAAAATAACTTGGTGTGCATTATACAAACTGCATCAATGTTCGCATTTAGAACAAGGAGCTCTTAAGCAAATTCTTCCAATAAATATGAGAAATCGCATGCATAGAAAAATCGATAGTTTACATGTATACATGAAATGATGAAAAAAATTGAAGCTTTAAAGTCACTACTCCGCCATTCTGGGGCTGAGACGGTGTTGACACAGTCAGACTTTTCTGGAGCGCTGTAGTACTGTACTTTTAGCCCGGATGCTCTTCCTGCCGACTTCCAGTGACACTTTCCGAAAGACCGCTAGAGTTGCCACGGAGACCACATGAAATGATAGTTATATGAAAGGCATCATATACTTCTAGAATGCAAGAAGCATGTCATGCGGGCACACAGCATCTGTAAATATGGTCATGATGAATTTACTAGGGTTTTGACAACTTTTGAAATGAATTGATCTGCTAGTTCATGGTATTTATCATTTTCTCGTTTAAATATTGGATTTTTTGCATGGTCATCTTCATGCCTTTTTAGCAGTTATGAGGTGAAGAACGCCCATGCCGCATTTCTCATCATCATTGAAGTCTTTTTTGGCAACTACAATTACCTCAGGTAGAAGTGACTTTCTATATTCAAAGCAGGAATTTTGCACACGAGGACCCATCGTTCCGATATCGGACAATTTTTGCTGACTGCGGAACCTCAACTAGTAGTGATTGCTGCGATCAACCCAAGTAGATTCCATAAAATCTGTTCAAAACACAGCACATCATTTTAGCAAGAAATAATAGATAGCTTTCATTTCTGGACATTTTGCAGATATTCAAAAACAGCTGATTTTCAACTATTTGAATAATCCATTGCCTGATGTAATCAACGTTCAAATAATATGACAATTCGCATACAACTTGTTATTTCAAATCATTTTGTGTCAAAATCAGGAGAGATGATGACGATCTATCTGCTCTTGTATGCAATTAAAGTTGCAGTTCAACAGCTGTTCTAAGTTTGGATAAATCGGCTTTAATGGGCTAGAGCTCTGACTCATGGTGTGAAGCAATTTGAAACCGTTTAATTTAGATTAACTACGTTCATGTAATCGCAATTAAATCTAACACAATCAATAGCTGCTTAGTATGTGACACACAGCATGTTACCATGTCAATTTAACTTTGAATTAATACTAATGTCAGCCATCTTAAGTAACAATATGTGAACTAGATTTATATGTCAAAATGACAAATTTAGCTAGGAAGTGCGAGTATCTATAAGTAATAAATTCAATTTTAAATAATCGGTCAATTTATCATATAATTCTTGCAATGCATTAACAATTTAAGCTGTTTGATTTCGTGTGTGCACATTTTGTAATTACAAGCTCCTTGTGAAAGCTATGGAAGATGACGAACCTGGGAGGCAAGTGTGGTATACTAATCGCCTGTGTCATGTCAAATTGAGTGCTACAATTTTAATACAATAATTACGAAAATTGTGCTTCCAGCAGGCGTTGTCAAATCATTAGTTTTATTCATGTTCCACTCAACTTGCTGTATACAATTGTACAGATAACCAAAGATCGGCACTGATAAAATGATATCATTTTATTGTGAGGAAAAATGATATAATTTCATATCATTCAATTTTTGAAAAATGATATAAAATTATATCATCAAAAATTTTTGTTCCATTATATTTTCTAATCATAGATTCTTCGCATTTTGTATAGAAGCAAATTTAGTCTCTTTCGTTTGTTATACCTATGTCCTTCCGCGCTGGTTGATTAATGTGGCGAAAATCAACAGGCTATTGTCTGTCAGTCTGTCTATCACACAAGTTGTCAAACAACTCATTAATAACCCTGTCTTCATGTTTTTGAAGTCTTGACTGTAATCTAAATATTTTTAGCTTTTCTTCGTACTTTAGATACTGTTGGCCTAACCAACTGCATATTGAAGGCATATTTGTGATTCGAGTATCTAGTTTATAGGCCATAGGCCCTACCTAACTTTTGATATAGGCTACAAGAAGCTTTGTATGACTAAACTGCTTTCTTCGGTCTTCTATTATTTGGAATCTATCGATGCAGCATTCAATCTAATTTTAATTTCATTGCTAAGAGCAGTAAAAGCATTGTAGCATTGTAGCATTGTAGCATTGTAGCATTGTAGCAGTGAAAATCGAAAACTTTGTGACCTGGTCTATTGACGGTGTAGGCCTACGTATGTTTCACTGAAAATTAATTTGGTATATTTTCATTATAAAAATTCTAATTAAAATGATATCATTTTATATCACTTTAAAAATGAAATGATATCATTGCCGCGATCATAGCAGCATACCCATTCTATCCACGATCTCGAGGAGCCACGAGATGTTTACAAGAGTTGATAGAACTGACTAAGCTGCTTCAGATTCTAGCGGCTAATTGGTTAATTTATGTTTTTTCAGCGTATAATCCAAAAAATGCTTAACCGCTACAGCCCCTGGATATTCATCATCACGCCATCAGACTCTTTTAAATTTCCATTTCTGCAGCATGCTTGTTCACCCTTTGAAACTCTACATCTGACTTTAATGTCTTTCAAATGATTGCATTTTTATTGATGTCTGTCAATTTCTTATACAGTACATTGTATGAATTCGTTTGTCAGTTTAGTGATTGACTTCAAAGCGCTTAGAAATTAATGAATTAGGAAATCTGTACGTCTTCCTTATGTTGAATATTAAAGAAACGATCAATGCTCTTCCCGCACTTCTTAAACTCTTTGATTTACACTTAAGTATCAATGAACTACTCTTGCTTATATCCTATTACAGACAAAATATATCTTATCTTCATTAATATTTGATCATCGGTTGGATTGGCGTCTCATTTTAAGAAAATGATTACGGATATCATTCGAGCTTTTGGTGAAAACAATATTGTTGACATCGAATATATCAATGTTTGCTTTGTTTTTCTTATTGAGGCAGTAAACTAATGAAAGCGACAGCGGTAGATTGCTGCTATATCTTCCATCGATTATCGTTACAAGTAAAGGACAGATGTTTATTCAAAATTAGTTGAAAAAGCGAAGCAAATCAAGGCATTGATGTTAACCGAGGGAACCTTTTGTGTTGTAACATTGTATGTATTTGAATAATCACTGCCATTTTTTCGTATCACAAAATCACATGTATCAAATATACAAACAAATGCAATGCCATCTTAATAACATTGTACAGTTGATATTAGCACTGAGAAGATTGCTGCTACTCTGACTGTTTTCAAAGAAATGCTTTCTCAGAAATCTCAACGTGGGATAGAAGGAAAAAAGAGATAAACAGTTTAATTTAATCACACAAAAATTTAAATTTGGCTTAAATTCAATAAACCGGAAAATTTTCGCAGCGATTTAATTTCATGAATTGCGTTCAATTCGCAAAAATAAAGATAAGCGAATTTCTTCATTTTATATTTCCATGTAACCACTTTGTGTAGGACCTTCTTCGTTATGTGAAAGATGATCGCTAAGCATTCAGTTGCATAGGGACTGAATCATAGAAGAAAAATTGTCAACGCAATAATGAGATGTAGTGTATTATGTTACCATTAATCATTTAGCAAAATAATCTTATGAATTTATTTTGCTAGCGTTGCAATAAATATTATACAATACACATAGCTAATCAAATTACGTCTGTTTCAATTTGTGAAGGGAACACATCGTGTGTTTTATGCAACAAGGTTAGAATGTTTTTCCCAGAGGTGATAATTACCAGTGGTAAAATCCGTATAGGTAAAAACTCTAAAATGCCACCAAAAAAATAGTTGTCATAATATGCACTTTGCAAGTGCTAAACAATATTATTTTTTTAATTTATGACCGACACAAGTCGCGACAGCATTTGAAAAATGAAAATATTAAAATGCGAAAAATATTTCTCAGCGTCAATAAAGATCAACAGTAAACTATTGAAGTGAATAATCTGGATTCCATGCTATTTGAAATAATTCTTTCCTCTTTTTCACATTCTGATCTGTCAAAAGATAAATTGTATCCTTGAAGCTCCTCAAATGAATAGTATTTTGCTTGTGATATTGGACAACAAAGGAAATTGTTTGATACAATGTAAAGAATTTCAAAATAGAATTATAGACTAGAATTGAGACTGCCCGGATGGCATTCTGGAACATTGGATACACTATTTGAATATCTGCTTGATTCTAAAATATTAAACAACTGGTTGATTCAACAAAGACATTTCAAATCGTTTTTGCATGAGAAATTGACGTTGCATTCAGGTAATCAGTTTTTCAAATCCACAGAGAAAAGAATGAAGACTAGTGAAAGAGAATGAAAGAAAGCAGGTTTGGGAGTGATAAAGGAGCTTTTTAACGCTCCATTGAAACGATAGCGAGGCATAATAAGCATCTATATAATTGATAATATGAAACATAATTCATTCTAGCAAACTTAAGGTTAACTGCATGTAACGGTGAACTTCCTTCTGATTTAATAGAACGGCTCTTCACAGAGTCTAGTGGGGAATATGCTCAGCATTATACATTACAGACTGCATGCAACCGTCTTCATGCGGTTTCGGTTGTGCATGCTGAATGTCACAGAAATACGACCGCTCTATCAAGGACTCGAACGGACGTAGACATTGAAAACAGTAGTACGTAGTGGACATGCATTGTTATGACGACGATGCCGAGACGATAGCGGCTTGCAGTGGCAGACAAGGTATCGACAGCTTGTCACTAGTTCTTCGTAAATCTTGAAGGTGTTATAATTTCTCTTTAAATACAGAAGCATTTTGATAAAATAGTTTACATGAAATCGCCATGCGTCAAGAATCCACAGCTGCCGTTCTTTTTCATCTTCATTGATGGTTTAACGTCGCTACACCCCCTTACTGAGAGCTTGGACAGTGCTGACACAGTCAGACATTTCTGGAGCGGTGTGATCTTTTAGTCCGGACGCCCTTCCTGATGACTTCCAATGACACTTTCGGGGCTCGACCTCTAGACCGGAAGATCACTAGGCCAAGCACTTAACCACTGTGCCACGGAGTCCACAGTTGACCACGGTTGACAACAGTAGTACGCAATGGACATGCGTTGTCATGACAACGGTGCATATATGATAGCGGCTTACAGTGGTAGACAAGGTATCGGCAGCTTGTCGCCGTTCTTCGTAAATCTTGAAGGTGTTATAATGTCTCTTTAAATGTGGAAGTTTTTTGATAAAATAGCTTACATTAAATCGCCGTATGACAAGAATCCACAGCTGTTTTATGTTTCAGTAATTTGATTCTTCTCAAGATCTAGAAACATCGACCTAGATGGGTCACCTAAATGAGCGGCTGAAATAACCAACAATCCGTTATTGTCCATTCTAAATCAAAGAAAAAAGTCGGAAATGCATTTTAGCCGAGGTGCATTTCATGGATTTATAGATACGAGTATTTAAACTGAACAAAAACTAAATGTGAAACAGAAACTGCTGTACTCGAAAGGACCTGAGTCCTGTTCATATATTTACTTCACGAATGTCTTGGCTATATATTTGTCAAGTAATTGGTTGAGAAGAGTAAAGTTGGTGAAATGATGTTCATTAAAACTTATTCGATCGAACCACGAAAAATGTCAAATTTTCTTCAGGAGTGATCTTTCTTGATTTTCCTGTGAATGAAATAACTGAATAAAAAAAGTCAATTACACCAATTACATTTCGCAGGTGACGTAATGTAAGATGAACTATTTTCATGACAAGGATTGTTGTCGTTTTGTCGACATCAGACGTCTGTCTTCTGCAGGATGTTGAATTTTTGCATTGAATTGCAGTATAGACACGAATTGCAGCATACGTGACGTACAGATAATTTCGTAAGTACTCTTTCTAGAAAGAATAACATGGCATGCACAAGCTGTAGAACTACACTAGGCATAGTAAGCAACGCCAAATTACTTCTTCATGAGCGAATGAGTAAGTTATACGCTTCTAAGTTTAAAACTTCCGTGCGATAGCTAACTGCTTCATGGTCACTTCTCGATGCGCATTCTTCGTTTCTCATTGCCTGCTTGAGGTTTCGTGAAATTACTGCTGGATGGAATTTGCGAATGCCATTAGGAATGGAACGATTGATGTTTATATAAATTTTTGATGTTTGAGGAGGCTAATGTTATTTTTATCATTTACATGTAATGTAATTGTAAGTGAGGCCTATACAAATAGCTGGTAGTTTACAATGTTTATTAGGAATAAGATTTTTGGTAGAATGCTCGTTGTAATAGGGATGAAATCTATTAAAGAAATACAAGATTTACTTAATTTTTGCAATTATCTGAGTAAGAACCTGCAAGTGCATGCCCAACCCTGCACAAAACATGCTTCACTTCTACAATGTCGAGATGATCTTGTATCGAGCACAGAATTACATGTAGATTCACGTGCGCGCGCTTCGGTTTCCTAGAAAGGAAGAATTGTATGTAACCTTAATTCGTGTATTGCTTGCTATTGGAAATGGCAAACAATAAGATGTCAACAGAGGACACCAGAGCCAGTGAGAGATGCGTACGTGCTGTTATATCACTTCGCACACACCAAAACACAAATCGCCTAGCTAACATTCGATTCAGTGTATACACTATACAATGAGAAATGCCGAGGAGAGGATGCGAAAACATCAAGTGAACTAATTTTCGTACGCTTGCTCCTTTTTTTAATAATGATCGAATGGGCCAACATTATGGAGAAAACTTGTGCGCAATGATCTGAATTCTTCGAATCTGAAGGAAGTTTGGCAATCGAAGCACTTTGCTGGAACTCACATTAATTCGCAAGCGACGCACGACTTTTTTCCCTATCTCTGTAAGGTATTAGGAATTCCTTTTTGCCCACTTACTGGGTTCCTAGATGTGCCGTCGATTTCGAATAAATTACACTTCTAGCAAACTGAAGTAGATAAACAAGATATTTAATTCTGTGGCATCGAGTGAGAAATGGAATTTAGAATTGCCTCTTATTTAAACAATAGATCAATATTTGTGATATCATCAGCAGCAGATAGAAACGGTCTAGTTGTATTCAGTGTCAGGTTACCGATTTAGTGGAAATTATCTCAGACAGAAACAATTCATTCCACGCACAACTATTATTTTTCGTTCCACTCCAATTATAAAGACTGGCTGAAAATGACGAAAACTTCATTACTCTAGACAGTCTAATTCTAAGGAGCGTTATTTTGTTGAGAACTCTCCATTGCTGACAGCCAATTAATTCCCAGCTCGATTCTACAGGGATTTATGAGTTCCATTAATTTCTTTCAATAAAAACAAAACCGATCTGATTTCAATATCGTAACGGTCAGTAGGCAACCACAAAGCCATTCAAAATTAAATGCACTCAGTCGAGAATTCACAATCGAAGTCCGGAAATTTAAATACAAGAAGAAAGTGGAGAAATGAAAAACAAACAAGGGCAACCTTACATAGACCTCACAAAGAGCTGCAATCGTGATCAAAGGGTCAAGGTACGTGACTCTCCATTAACAATATTGGAAATATGCAGATTGAAATCTGCGATAAAAAGCTATGAGATCATTAGCCTCGGCATGGACGAAAACTGACAACGCTTTCAATGTCCGGAGTTAGATGTGAAAGTCAAACTGAGTATCGCTGAATTCTATAGAAATTTCATTGTACAATTGAAACATTTGAAAAATTATATACATTGCAGGCTTACAGAAAATTTTATCGTAGGCGCTTGATTGAAGGCATTTGCAGAAAATGTGTAAAGTACATTTTCAACATGCGTCAATACGTAAAATGATTTTCTACATTTTAAAATCTAAAGAAGATTGAAACTGATCCTCTACCAACAGAGTGTCGATGATAAACTATATCCAGAGCTACAGGAGCAATATGCTTCTGGCCCATTGATGGCATGGATTTTTCTATGCAGTAGGAAACGATTCCTCCATGTTACCGCTAGTCTTCCCACCACCTAACCTTGTGCTACCCGGCGTTCCACAAGGAAGCATCTTCGGACAGTTGATTTTCTACATTGCGATAAACTGCTTCTCCGTCCTCCAGAGCAACTCCTTTGCTATCATAATGCACGCCGATGACCTCACAAAATCACACTCTTTTTGAGACGTCCAGCAGATCATCTCAAGCATGAATACTAGGCTGTTACATGTTCATTTACCACTGATCATCTTGTGCACGGCGATGTATGTGTTGTCATAAAGCAATTTCTCAATTGCGCTTAATTTCAGATTATGATTACTCAAAAGATGCTGGGAGTTCATCATTCCAACGGTCTCAAATAGGATCTCTTTTAGCAAAATCGTAGACTAGACGTCACATAGCCCATTCATGCGTATAAAGGAAAACTGTAGTCCCGTTTTTGTAGATATTTCCAACTATCTTGTCGGCAAAACTGCGCTATTTGAGATGTGAATTGCTAATATGATTGAGATCGAAAACTGCTTCTGTTCTTGAGAGATCTTCCAGGTCTTTGATCGCTTTGACCTTCATCCCATTCATGAATGCTTCGCCGGAAAGAGTCCTACATCACGTCCTGCATTATTCACTGGTCGTTTGCAGCTACATTTACAGCTTCTGCTAGCGGTTTTCTGTATCTCTGATTTTTGTAGGTCTCATACTGAAATACTAATTTTCTGTCTGAATTAATAAAATAATCATTATTGTCCTTTTTTTCTATATTTTTTCTGCTTTTAGAGCTTATTTGTCTCACTTAGTCAATAATTTACACAAATCTATAAACCCAGTAAAATTCGGCAGGAATTGATCAAATGATTTACCTTCCACGAACTTTACTTCTGATTTAATGTACATAAACTATGAAAGGAATGTCAAACATCTATCAGGAACGCGAACATTAAATTGCATTCTTATGTCTGTAGTCTGAATTTGCTGCTCACATTACTACACATCAAAGGAAAAGGATCAAAGAGACTGGGTTAATGTATTGCATGTCCAACTGTACATTCATATATCATTCACATGACCATTGGTTGACTTTCGATTAGGAAATTAGGCTACAACGAGATGAAAAATGTCGAAGATGAATGTCTTAAGATTTTGAAAGTGGAATTTTGATGTTTGACTGGTATGGATGGGATTCCTCCCTTCTCAATAATTGAAGGATTAAAGGAATCAAACTGTGTAACTTGCAGGCTTACTTCTGCGATGCTGGCCAACATTTTTTATCAACATTTTCGTGTCAAAATGAAGAGATGTGAGGATGACTAAAGTAATGAAGGAAACACGACGAGTGATCCCTGTGACAGTTATATTAATGTTCGGCCAAACCAATCTGTGAATCTTTTGATGCGACATTCCTAATTTCAAACCAAGGCAGGAAATTGTACCTTTAGCTATTTATTTAAATTAGAAACAGTTATAGATATAAGTGCACATCATCTTCAGTCTTTATATGGATTTTTTCACATCAGATGTGAGAAATTAGTATATATTTTCATTTTTGTTTTTGCGCACTTCCAAAATGAATGACATGTATTTGTAACACGAGCACATACATGAAAAAGACGGCGTGCGGTCAATCGAAATAACAATTCCAATAAGCAAGGAGAGAAGAATGATTCATTGATTTAAGTCTTGCTTCTGGATGCTTGTTAACTATTTTCTTTTGAAATTATTCACACTTATTCAGTTTGTTCATCAAATTGTGGTGATGATTTATACTGTCGACTAGCAAACACTAGTGCTATTTCTTGTAGGAATTTCTTGATACGCGGAGCACTATCATGAAGTAAATCCTCTTGTGAATCATTACATAGTTCACAGAGACGTTCGTCATTTCATAATTGATTCTTTTTGCAAAATGTGATTTCTGATTTCGTCCTAGATTCAGTCATAATATTGATATCGCCAAATTTGATCAGAAAATTTAAATATGTCTTTATGTCGTTCTCAAATCAGCACAATTCCAAATGACCGAAGCCAGAATGACTATCTTTCAATGTTGCTGTCCATTTTCTCAAAAAATAACTTTGCCTGAATTTTTCAACACTAAAATACGATTTTATTTCAGCAGCCAGCTGCTAATCTCATTATCTTGATAGACAACTGTGTAAGTTTTGTGATCCAACACCTTTCTCCAGCAGAATATGCAAACCTATTTGAAATTATAGGGAAGTAAAACGCATTATATGCGCCTTTTATCACGCTTCTTTCATTATTCGTAATTATTTTCAACCAACAGCATATTTTTCATTATAAAGATGAAAATCTATAGGGTGTACATGTATGTATTTCGACTTAACCAATAAAACAGTAAGATGATTGCCATTCCAATAATTTGATTTCATTACAATGTCATAATAACATATTTTCTGCTTCACAAGGATGGCATGCATTCGGTAAACACATTTCAAACGGAATGATGCACGTAATTGCGCAGTGAAATGCAATAATACTAATGCATATCTATAAAACAAGATAAGCGAAAACGTGATGAAATGCGTCCGCTAAACACTGCATAGTGCATATGCCATTAAAAGCGACCAAAATTCATGCATAATATCGCACATTCTGCTTTTATCCCTTTGATAGTCAATGATTATGGGGTCTTGAGACCGCAACCCATCCAACTGAGGTAGGGAACGCAGGTGACGACACTGTATGTTGAATATTTATTTATCATAATTACGTGCAACTAATAGTATGTAAATACTACAGAGTTGATCATAAAAAACGGACCACCTAAATTTCGCTGAAGTTCAATCGATTCTCATGTCTTCCAATCGTGTCGCACAACAACGTGCCATGCATCATTCGAGAGCTTGCAGTTTCAGTTTTACAATGAGCTATCATAGATTTGCATCCTTAATTGTATCTGCTGAGCAGTGCTCAAAATATGAAAATTACTCAATTTACAAATCGCCATTTTTTAAAATAAAAGCATGTGAGTGTGAGAATGAATCAGACACGGAGAGAAAGAGCATTTTCTAAGCTCTCATTTGACATGCTAGTCATTAAAATCGGTGAACTAATGAAATATGAGTGATATCGTGAAGTTATCATAAAATCATGACCTTTTTGATTAAAAATGTTATATTCTCACTTTTTCATCAAAAGTGTTGGTGATTGGTATCTTCAGAATCCTTGCGATTTGAGGAGTGCGAATAAGTTATATTCATATAAGTTCAATAGTTCTTTTTCAAACTTCTTCAATATTTGTTTTCATTTCCGCAAAAGTACACGAACAATGAAGGTAAACAATCGGCTGTCGCGATCAAAGAACAAAGACATGCCTTCGCTAATTGTCCTGTTTTGATCCTTCGTTCACCTTACAAAATGTTTGTGTACTTTTGCGGAAATGAAAACAAATATTGAAGAAGTTTGAAAAAGAGCTATTGAACTTACATGAATATAACTTACATATTCGCACTCCTCAAATCGCAAGGATTCTGAAGATACCAATCACCAACACTTTTGATGAAAAGTGAGAATATAACATTTTTAACCAAAAAGGTCATGATTTTATGATAACTTCACGATATCACTCATTTTTCATTAGTTCACCGATTTTAATGACTAGCATGTCAAATGAGAGCTCAGAAAATGCTCTTTCTCTCCGTGTCTGATTCATTCTCATACTCACATGCTTTCATTTTAAAAAATGGCGATTTGTAAATTGAGTAATTTTCATATTTTGAGCACTGCTCAGCAGATACAATTAAGGATGCAAATCTATCATAGCTCATTTTAAAGCTGAGACTGCAAGCTCTTGAATGATGTATGGCATGTTGTTGTGTGATACGATTGGAAGACATGAGAATCGATTGAACTTCAGCGAAATTTAGGTGGTCCGTTTTTTATGATCAACTCTGTAGTATAATTACACATTGAGTTGCATCCTCAGTTGATAAATGAGAACAGACATGAATAGCTGCCATTTTATCAGCAGGCGTAGTTCACATTTCTCAGAATCGACACAACTCCCTATTTAAAGTCGCAGCCATTCCCGGGTAAATTTTAGATATGCGATTAGCAAGTTCGTGAAATTTCGACGGACATTCATTAAAAATCAATTTAGAGCAATACTGACAAGTCGCCAAAGTTAGTGCTCGTGCAATAATTTATAAATGCTGCTCTTTTGCAAACATTGTAAATGTAATAATTCAATATTGAGTTGCATTCTCAGTTGAAAAATGAAAGCAGACTTGAATAGCTGCCATTTCATCCAATATCAGGAGTCATCAGCAGGCAACTGAGAATGTAACTCAAAATTGAACTATTCTGTTAACACACTGAAAAGACGGAAGTCTGTCATAGATACATTGTCATCAAAGCTTGTTGCTGCCTCTCGAAACTGATCTCTTGACAAGCTTTGCTATGATAGACTTCCTCCTTTTCAGTGTCTTATTCTAGTATCGCATACAAAAAGGAACAATTAACATTGTGTTTACAAAAAGCAGCATTTTATTGCAGGCGTACTAACTGAGGCTATTTGCGAGTAGTGTGTTTGAAGTGATATCTAATGAATGCCCGTCGAAATTTCACTAACTTGCTAATTACGAATCTTGACTATGGATATAGAATGACATCAAATCAATCAGCGGTTATCAAAATTTAAATGCAATTTATCTGTGCAACAATCAATTTATTTTCATTTTACAGTTCGGTAATCGTGAGCTAGTACTCTTTGAACACTCTCGCTTGTAAGCTTTGCCCATGTCTTTCACAAACTGTTCTCATCATTTGGTTTTAAGGATCGAATTAGGATTGCTATTAAAAAATTGCAGCTAATTGATTGCTTCCATCGAATATTTTTAATTGATTAATTGATTGATTGATTGACTGATTTGCAATGTGGAAGTTATTCAATTCACTGCTGAACCTTCTGTCGAAATTAAGGATTTTCAACTTCGAAATTTCACACCAACGACTTCGGCTACAGACTTCACATGGAAAAGATATTGATATATTAGTTGGATGTGAATATGAAGAATGATGATGAGTGGTTTAGCGTAACTACTCCCCATACTGGGGGCTTGGACGGTGCCGACATGCGTGCAGTCAGGCTTTAATCAGGAGCGTTGTGTCCTTCCTGACGACTTCAAATGACACTTTCAAGGCTCGACCTCTGGACCAGAAGATCACCGGGCCAAGTACTTAACCACTGTGTCACGGAGACCATCGTGAACATGGAAAATTTGAAAGCAGTTGAAGAATGCAGTTCCAGCCTTAAGTTCATCCATCATAATTATGGCAAAATTGATTATTGAAACAGATGAATGAAAAAACAGAACATGAAGTAAACTCTTACAACTCTAAAAGTTAACATTAAAGATTTGTGTCTGAGATACTAAATATGTTGTGCATCAAATAGCAGTGCCCAGTAATCCTGACAGTTATCAGTTTGTGAATTAGATATGTTCAATCGAATGAATTTTTTTTTGATGACAATCATAATTCGATCCTTGAATCCAAATGGTGAGAGCAGTTTGTGAAAGACGTAGGCCAGCGCACGATACAGCATCTCGCCTTTAAGCAACACCTGCTTCTGCTGTTCGAGCAATGCGTGCGTAAGCATGATTGTACGGGTGCACATCTGAAAGATATTCCAGTTGAAAACATCCTTGAGTAAAGATTACATAATAAGCATCCCGATTGTACACTGCTGGATTTCACGCAGCACTTGCTATCTGCCTTCAATGAAACGTTAATAAAGAGGATAAAAATGCAAACGCAGATTTCTTGGAATGCCCTCAAAGCGTTTTGCTGAGAATGTTTCATTCCATGCTTTCAGACGGCGTTATCATCTACTCAGCAATCTGTCAATCAAGAATATCTCGTCTCTTGGACTTGTGTTTACTCACTTTGGGAGCATGGAGTAGAGAAGATCTTCAGCCTTCTTCTTCTCTTCGAAGTATTGCTCAGTGCGCTGAGCAACAAGCCCTTCGAGATTGTTCGCATACTGTTCCATGCGGGATAATAAATTGTCCAAAATGTTTCCGCTATCTCCACTCCTGCAAACATAAAAAGAGAAAATTGTAAGAAATCAGTCAAAAGAAGAATTCTGTCGTGTTATCGAACGAAATCTGATAAAATTGTATGTTTCAGTCATGAATGACAAATATGTTGATCGCTTTGGATGAATACTTACATAACTGGAAAGAATAGATTACAATTTAAACCTCACTCTACTGGGATATTTTTCCGAAAGCGCCTCACTGGAGGGGGCAAGTTCCGCCCCCTGCTGATCTCCCAAACTATTGCAACAATTCTGCCAAACCACACATCAATCGAATGTCATTGAAAAGGGATTCAGAAAAACAGCATTATTTTTGTTTTTAAGGTCATCTCTAGGCTGAGGTGGAGGTCAAAGGTCAAGAAGCGCCAATTTAAACGAATTTCCATTAGATCAGTATTTCTAATGCAAAATGACACCAAAAAAATAATAAACCATACAGTAATCGAAAGATCTGGTTAAGATAGATGACAAAAACTTTTAGTTCAATTCAAATCGCACCAAAATTCAACCTCTGAATACTCTTAATTGTCTCATACAGATGTACATAATTGTTTTCCCATAATTCACTGAGGCTAAAAGCAACATGATTCTGAACGTTTTCAATAATTACTGATTAAATGCAGCACACACAACAATAATGAAAAATCATATTTCAAACATGCATGCAATAATTTTATAAATATATAAATAATTATATTTTATAAAAATTACTAAAATTTATCAAGAGTTTAAATTTTTTGAATGCATTCGAAATTCAAAAACTTTGCATTTGTGAATGGGCCTATAGGAAGAATGCGTTCATGTAATCTCAACTTATCTCATCAAGAATTAATGCCGCAATATACATTAGAAGTGAATATACCGAAATCAGTCAAAGTATTTCAAACATTCAAATTTATCATATACAGCATCACACGCCAAAAACATTATGCCAAATATAATTATTTTTCTTCTGTCAAAAGTTGCAAAATACGTAGAAAGTAAGCTGCTAGAAATCTGGTGGCCACAGCTTGCTTGCTTTAAAAGATATTCAAAAAATTTGAAAGGGGAGCGATAAACGACCCTCTCTCTCCAGTGGGGTGAGGTTTAATTGGTCCAATTTATTGATTTGAAAGACCTCTACGATTGTTGTCAATTTTTTGAAAATACATGACAATGAATGATCAGAAACTGGGAGCCTCTTTCATTCTCATCACTTTTTCAACGTCCTAATTTAATTGACGAATATCCTTTGACTTGAAAACTCTTAGCGACTTACATAGATATGAGATCAATATAGTTGATTTTATCACCATAAGCCAATGTCACTAGTCAAGCGATTGTTGCAATAAAAGTATGCAGACTATCGCCCCCTCCACCTATCAGCTTCGAGACAAGGCTCATGACTCGTTTCATTCATCATTATTGATCTATTCATATATTTTTATATTCTTTGCCTACTGTAAATTTCATAACTTGCTTTAATTCGTTACCAGTGTGCTCTAATTGACCTTAATTATGACATCATGGTACACATGCTTGGACTCCAGCTGGTTTAGCAGTAGACGCATTGATGAGGATATTGCAGCAATCACACAACAATATCAATATTACATTATGCAGAACGTGTTTATAGCAGTTTGAATATCAATTCGACAACTTAGTTGGAATGTATCAATTTACCATAGGTATATCCTTACAGGCTTCCTTACGTGCACATTTCCCCGCTTCACATTTCATGTGTAGAACGTTATCAATATTACTAAATATCGTGGGATGCATCAGTTAAGAATAATATATTAAGCCATTTGTTGTGCACAGTTAACGAATCCAGCGGTTTTAAAATGTTCCTTATATTTTCGCAGGTAAAGTTACGAATCGGATATACGACTGACGGCCGGATCTTTAAAGGCGGAACCAGAGTCAGATCAAAGTCAGGTCATAGCAGTTTCCGTTGAACAAAGACCAAGCTTGGCAGTGAGAAATTTAATAATTTGACAGCACGAAAAGTCATGTTGACTTTTTGCAAATTATTCAGTTATCAGGATTGTGACGTCAACTGTCGAATTTCCTTTCTAGACCAAGGATCTGCATCAGTTTTGATCGTTATATTTTTGGTGTAATTGAAGAGTGACTGGAATATACATGTTTGGAAATGTATACTAGCATTATTTGGATCAATACCGAAGACAGCAATATATTTATGAGTGAGTCATATTTTCTTTCTTGATTTTATTGTCATGTGGCATTGAGATGTATTCTGTTATTAATTCTTCAAGTTTGTCGAAAGAGAGATTATCATTGCCTGATGAATAGTGCCTATCAGACCAATTTGATCTGCTATTTTAACGTACTGATCAAAGATGTGATATAACTCCCTCGAAGAACACATGTGATTGCTTTCGTTTCGCATTGGTCATGTTCAGACTTTCTCTTGTCCAAGAATAGATGGACAGATGGTGAGAAACTTCCGATCGGCGTTGCCAACAGGCACCTCGTGCAGTCAGCAAATTCAGAGGAATGACACATAGATTAATTGTGATATCAATTGCATCAAGCAATTGCATATCCGCACAGAGCTGCTGTTATTTCTATTCTCCCCACGAATTTTAAGGCTGTGAATACGATTCTCAGACAGATAAAATTAAAAAAAGCAATTAACTTTTTGAGCTTTTGAAAGAAAGGAACTAAACAAAGGAGTGTTTTGACTTTATGACGCACTGTTTGACATTTAAGTGTAATTGCTTTGTTGGTGAGTTACATCCATGTTAATATTTGAGTTTCCAAATTCACTAAGTACTCAAACGGCAGTAATTGAATACTAAATTGAGACAATCTCAGATGTCTGTCTGAATGCAATTCAGCTACGTGTCTGTATACAATTGAGCTGTCTGATCCTCGTCTGTCTGACCATTCAGTCTACAAACAATTTTCAGTGCAAGAATTTTTTTGGCAACAGAGATGGCATATTTGTCAAAGAAATTTCCAGGCAAGTTCGAGACAATTTACTTTGAAAACAGCTTTGAGAGATGTAATAAAAATGTATTGAAAATTTTATGACTGAATGAATTTGTAATTGTGAATGTAATGTGAAAAATGTCAGACATGAAATTTCTTTAGACTGTAGATGCATTAGACAAGTCCACACAAAATTAGTCAGTCTAATGGTATTTAAATCTGTTGTCTGTTTTTTAGAAAAACTCCGAATAAGACCTGCAGTCTGGAGCATCCATTATTACAATTGAACTAAATCAGGTTGAGTTTGCCGAAAAGAAAACAGATAACATGATCATCACAACTGAAACCATGGTTTTATAAAAAAATTCCTACAAGAAAGTGATCTTTGTACTCTCTCATTTCATAGTAGTCCATGCTAACATAATAATCAATGACCAAGTAATGCTTTGTAGTGGTATATTTCTAAATCAGTGGTTGTAAAGATATCCTTTTTGAATAGTTTGGAAACCTGTTGACCGTCAATCGTTTTTCTCCTGGGATTTGCAGCATATAGCAGCATGCTGACAGATCAAATGAATTAAAGTATTACAGAAATTATTCGGAAGACATCAATACATTAAAAAAATCCAAATTCTACGACCGAGAAATTACATTAAAAAGTACACCCGACGTTTCGCACTAGGCTTAGTCATGCAAAGGTTGCGAGTTATAATCTCATACAACTCGATCCTTCGACGCAATTGAGTATTCGTGAGACCTGTATGTAACACTTGCCATTGAAGACTATTCAGCGATGGACATGGATATCTATGAAGTTCGTTTAAGTGCCGGTAGACCAATGATGCACCCGATGATGTGTTCGTTTAGACGGGAACGCATAGTTCGCTTGGATTCTCCGAAAAATGAGCTGCACTCTCGACATCGGATGAGGTAGACCCACAGAATTAGACCGGTCGTCTCTTCCGTTTGACTAGAAGGGAAGTATTGGAACATGTAACGTTAATGAAATGGCACAATCTGCTGACATAATACAATAGCAATCGAACAATGAGCAGCCAGCTCAACATTAAACACGCCAAATTGTGCAAAGTTTCAGTGACTGTTATCAACCGGATCACACAGCAAAGAGACACAGACGATGTCAAGTTCTACAGAGAAGTTTGTGAACGTTTTTTCATGGGCCTGCTAACTTTTTTAAAATGATCGGAGGTCCCAACATTATCGAGAAAACTTTTGCGCAATGATCTGAATTCTTCGAATCTGAAGGAGTCGTGGCGATCGGAGCATTTTAAAGGAATTCAGAGCAATCCGCAAGCGACACACGACTATTTTTCCTATCTCTGTAAGGTATTAAAAATTTCTTTTTGCCCACTTAGTAAGTTCCTGCATGTGCCATTTCTTTGAATCAGTTTGCACTTCTAGCAAAGTGATACGATTAAACAATCTAATTCTGTCGGTAGACCACATTCTTAACAAAACAATCGTCGTTATCAAAATTTGCAGCCGAACAAAACGAACAATTAGCTGTCAAACAGTTGTTTGATGGCTTGGACTTCAACCACGATACCATAGATTTCGATCTGAAAGAGACTGGAATAGCTTTCTCTAAGTTGCATTTGTGGAGAGCTCTTTGTATTTCTCTCATGTCCTTTTCATTGGTGTAAGGTAAAGTGAAATAAATGAAGGAATCACCATCTGCAATTTGCAATCTGTATTCGATAGACGTTCTGATTTGCTGGTTTCATTTGACACGACGCGCTCGTAGCTTCGATTCAAATTATCCATATACAGACGGCATCTTCAAAGATTTATAGACATTGCCTGGATGTCTGTTGCAACAGTCCGCTCACATGGAGCGAAACTTTCAAGAATATGTGGCATAGACTTTTAGCTGCTCATTAATCTGAAATGACAGAGCTAGTTGCCGAAACTGGTTAAAGTCCCAAACGTCGCAGGAGACGTTCAAGGATTTGCGAATTTGTTTCGTCTCTCCGATAGAAGATTTAAGTGTTTCTGAATATGTGCGCAATTTATTTATAAAGAACAAGTATTTGATAGCAGACGGTAAATGCTTGATATTTTATCAAGAAATTCTGTACAAGCAAGTATTATTAACAGTTCCATTCTCTTGCTTGTGAGACGTCAGAAAGTCGAATTCAAAATGGAATCCAGCAGTCTTCCGCGAGGTGTCATCAATTATGCATAAAAAAATATGTTTGCCTCACTTCAGGTCCTGTAATATATATCTATATTCTCATACGATGGTGAAAATCATCCCAGCAGTAATCTATAATAGAATATAATGCTTATTAATTGAAGTAGTCCTGATGAGGACTGTTGACGTTCTCCAATCTGGAAGTGTACAAGTGCAATGCTGTCGTAACCATTGGATTAATCAGTTCGTAAAATAACTCAATGGAACTTTCTCGTGGCAACGAATTAAATTTGATCAGCTTTGGCCCAATAACCGGTAAAAATGGAAATCTTGATTAACACTACTCATTCTTACTGTTAATATACTACTAACATAGATTCCAAACACTGCCGAATGAACTTTCAGCACAGACCTCTAATATACTGCATCGACTACAGATGCTGGCAGTTTATGTATTTTTTATCTCTTTATCACACTGTCGTCAAACCAATGTCATGATGTCATAAAAATAACTTATCTCCGCAGAAAATGCTCAGCAGGCTTTCAAAAGGAAAAATGAACTTGAGGAAAACTACTTCAGTCACCACAGCGTTGCAAAGTTTGAAATTTTGTCTATTACAGACATCATTAATACTTTGTACTTAGATAGAAACATGTCAGTAAACATTCCAATGTGTCTGAAACGCACAAGTGCAAGCGAAAATATGGAAGAAATGTCGATTGCAATTGAATATTTCAGCCATCATTAATTTATACACTGTGGTCGTCAACAAGGCCAGTTTATCAGAAGAAACAACGAGAAATGAACCTAGATGAATTATGCGAACTTATCTAAATGACACGGTTAACTTGTTTGATCATCTGAGCGAATGAATGACTTTTTTAAACATGTGTAGAAATAAATCAGAATGACAAGTCGAAGTTTTGAGCTCTAAGTGATGGAACATTGATTTGCTCAGAGACGTTGAGTGAAATGATTTTTAAAATTCAAATTGAAATGATGATTTCAAGAGACATTCACATCTATTCATGCAATCGATTGAACCAATGAAACAATGCAATTAAGAAGAAATTCAAGATGCGAGTGTATCATTCGAAAATATTTTTTCATGATGATCTCATGGCGCAGTTGGTTCAAAGATCGGTCGAGCCCCGAAGATGTCATTGATAGTCGGCAGTCACAGAATTCGATTGTTTAAGTGTGTCTGAACATACCAAGAAGGAAAAAGAAATTGTATATTCATCACTGAGATAGGAAAGATAGTCGTTCATCACTTACGTATTGCTGTCAATTCCATCAAAATGCTCCGATTGCCACGATTCTGAGATTCTAAGAATTCAGATCGTTCCGCACAAGTTTTTTC
Organism: Prostheceraeus crozeri; assembly: GCA_907163375.1. NCBI lineage: Eukaryota > Metazoa > Platyhelminthes > Polycladida > Euryleptidae > Prostheceraeus > Prostheceraeus crozeri. The sequence goes on along the minus strand of CAJQUW010012888.1, from coordinate 107,467 downwards.
GATAAAGTTAGTCCTTCCAATCATTATTAAAAAAATAACAGCCGGACGAAAGTGTCTCTTTATTTTTTGAACAGGCTGTGAGCAGTTACGCAAGCTTCGCACTATTTGGCGTGTTAATTGCTGAACTGGGTGCTCATTGCCCAATAGCTATGGTATTATGTCAGCAGATAAGACCACCAGTCGAATTCTGCTATCACAGCGCGCATCGAAAGTCGCATTACATAGCACCGTTCGAATCCCCAGTGAGGAAGAAGTGACGTCAATGCTTCATTATGACAAGGGCCATTTCCAGTTTACATTGGATGAAAGAAACTTGTTAAGAAAAAAGACTGTCAATTCTAATCTTAGATTAATGCAATGAAAGCAAAGTATTCCAACATTCGCTTTTAATATACGTACTATAAGATGCAATCCAATGCACTTGAAATCATTTTCGAGAACGGCTCTCTAGGTAAATAAAATACACAACTAGAATAGCAAGTGATATTTGTAGATTTTATTCGATGATCCAGTCACAGTGATCTAATTCCACCTGATCTACTTAAGAGTAGGTTACAGGATGCCCAGCTGATATTTATCTGATAACTAATCAGTAAATATCTCTTTTTCTGTTTGCATTGTATTTTAACGCTTTACTCTGATAAGTTGAATCGAATATGCAAATTTAACACAGCAAATAGCGACATTGCATGCATCCGCTGCAGAACAATATGAAGCAATGGTAAATGCATTGTATCATTCGCAACCAAACATTCACATGTCAGCTGATCCTTATCTGTCTTGTTATTAAAGATCAATGATGTTCGATGGAGTTAAGATTATTATTATAATATTGACGATAAATTATGGTTCTCTGATACTCTTGAGTTGTCTTTAATGCTTGGCAGGCAGTATTCCTCGTGTCATGCGTTGATTCGATTAATAAAATGATTTGCAGTTTTGGTGTGGAAATTTAGGATCTTTCTTGACTTCATGGAAAACATGATGAATTGATTGAGCTATAAATGACATGAATAATCAGAATCGATAATGGATTCTCGTAAAAGCTTGAGTAAAGAAATGATGCTTGTTCTCATATTAAGTAATCAAGTTAATTGGTTTGCAAGATTTATGCGGTGAATATTTGCTGGAAACTCATCAATATTCTATCCAACATCATATCAATGTTCAGTCATCATTAATCATTCTAATGATGCACCGATATATTTCCTAGTAGCCTAAAGTTAATGAAGGATGACTTCAAATATGCATAAGGATCAGTCATCGATGTAAAAGAAACAATCCTCAAATGCATTTTTACAGATGTGTGAAGACAAATGGGCAGTGTGAATATGATCAGCAGCATTCTATTTAACCTTATCCACACCGTCATCAGACGCGAATCGATAATGAGCGCGGAAGTCGATCAGCTGCGCTTGCTTAGTTCCTAAAGGTGATGCTACGAAAAAAATTACGAGATAATAATTGTACAACATACATATATTTTTCGTGCTCAATTTCATGATATAACATTAAATGCACAATTTATCATCTATGCACGCTAATTGCCGGCGATCAAGACAAAAAGCACCGGTTGGCCCGCTTGTGTTTTGTGTGTAGGGAAACTTTATTGTTCGGTATGGCAGCTGTCAAGTCAGCACTGATGTACGCTGTTCCACAGTCTGCGGCTTATCTATCATCTCTTCATCAGCTTTGATGCTCGTTGCATCCCGAGAACGAACAACAACGTCTACTTCAGAAATTCGACCTTGTGGCGTGATTAGCATTTATCTCAATCAATCGCTACCCCTTTGAAGAAACTGACTTTTATAGGTGTCGTGCAATATGATCATTTCCAAAAATATCAATTCCACTCATTGAGCATAATCAGTTTCTAGGGAAAATCCTGTGATGAGTAAAGCAGCCGTGGTATAATTATGTCTTAAAGAGCCAATAGGAACTCTATGGCCAATAGTGTACTTGTATAGGGTACCATAGGCTACTGTATCTTGCCAGGTCTGACATGAAATCCTAATGTCACTCTTGAATGTATAGGATTTTGTAGAAGATATCACAATGTCATGATTTCACTTTATCGATATCTCTTTTTGTTTAACGCTTACATGAATATAACCGTTCTTGTCCAGAATCGGAAAGTACACTTGATTTGAAGAACTTGATAACGCCTAGGAGACCTCTGTTTAGTAGCTATAAACAAGCGAATAGTTTTCTTTGTTTGAACATGTATTGTGGTGTTTAAAAAAATCACACAGAAAGTAAACAGCTGATTATTGGAATATGATATTAGAAAGTTAACAGATTTTGACGCTCTATTTATCAAAATGCAGGTTACGATGAGAACTTTCTTTGCAGAAGCAGCTACAGATAATCATCCTTCAGGAAGCCACTTCACCACACTGTTCAAAGGCCGACCTTGCTCCACCTTAAGATCACCTTCATTGTTCGTTGATATTCTCTGTGTGAGCGGCATTCTTTTTGATCTTTTACGTATCTGCTTCATATGGCCAGAAAATATTGTCGGCCATATGAAAGGTAATAGTGTCATTCACATTCTTACGATGATGAGCAGTGTTCACTTCATCAATTTAGTGGGTCTGAGAGTTACACTGCTTCAATTCCATTTACGATGGAGAAACTGACCATTGAACGATTTGTGAAAATCAATTAGAATCCTTGAGACTGACTTGAATGTGCTTCCTTACAAAGTGCAAATGGTACATAAATTGCAACGTAATGATCAACAACGGCGGATGTAATGTCCCATTGGTGCAGAGAAACTCGCAATATTTCTGCAACCGTCTGATAATATCGGATAAAGCTCGCTTCCACCTAAATGCCTTCGTTAATTAAGATAACTGCCGTTTCTGGAATGATTGAGGTAATCGGACCTTTCTTTTTTAATCTATGAATGGTGAGGCGCCAACAATTTCGGGAGAGCGATATCTAGGCAATGATGACAGCATGTTGCTATACAAATTCGACTTGTTGCGGTTTCAACAGGATGGAGTAGCCGCTCACACTTGCCAAAGCGACAATTAATGTTCTCCATCAGCTGTTTGGTGAGAGCATCATCTTGAATAGACACAACAATCATTTGATCTAACGGCACCAGACTTATCCGATGGGGTTACCTCAAGCACCTTACAAAAATAAACTGACAACCACACCTGAAGTGCTGAAGAGAAGTGTCCACAAGGAAATCGCAGTCATTAAACATGAGACCTTCTAGCAAAATTGAAAGGACGTGACATTTTGAGGTTTCTTTGCCAAACGTTTGCTGGACGTTCGTTATGAATGCATTGCGATCGTTGTGATGTCGGCTCATCCTGTCGACAAACGAACGCTCAGTTTAGGTTTGTCCAAAGGTCGTGTGCGTCTGAGGACAGTCTTTAAAATTTTGATGAGCGTCTTTGGCACCAGCTGAACATAATCAAGCTTTAGACAAAGACTCTAATAAATTAAAGTAAATAAGCGTTTACTGAGAACAAAAACAACCCCAATTGACAATCGGAGGAGGTCCAACATCAATCACAAAATCAGTCACAAACTGATATGACAACACGACAATGCTCAAGCCTGTATTGCCTCATTATACATTTTGGCACAAAAGAAAACAAAACCATTCACTCTACGCTGTGTTCGAACTGGACAATCTTTCGCTTCGACATGAGTGTTGTGGAATCAAATTTCTAAGAACAAGGTCTTTAAACGAAAGGAAATCAATTAATAATTTCAAAGACAATGATCGTCTTCATCATCATGATCGTCTTCACAATGATCGAAAACATCATGATTTGCAATATAAAAATTCCCACAACTTTTCACCTTTTCACCGTGAATGATGCGGAAGGCTCGCTTACAAATACGATTCAATCTATTATCAGACGCACGACTTGGATTTATGAAAACTTGAGAGGCATAATCAATTAATGACTGAATGATAGCAAAAAGATAGAAACAAGCTGATCATATATCGCAACAGACTTCAAAATACGTAAAATATACAACTTCTTACCAATAAAACCGACATGATCAATCCAATTTAAATTTTCATTGAAAGAAAGTCCGAAGATAATCTAGTTTCTGTAGACTTTATAAAGAATTTTGATTTTCTCCTAGATATTTTGATGTCTTCATTTGGGAAGAAAACTATGTCACTCAGAGCGCAAATTTCGACTATTAAGCCATGAATACCTAGCAAATAAATAGATAATAAATGTTACTGAAAGCAGGTTGTCATAAGAAATCTCCTTCGTATTGGAGGCGTTGAAGAAGTCTACTCACGAAACTATTCTGAAATTTGAATCATTGTAAAATATCGGAGATTTTCCTATAATTGAAAAAAAGATCTCATTTAGTTGACATCTGTTTCTTGTATGCTACTGTCACCCACTTCCACTTCATTTGTTCCTGATGAATCTTGAGATGAAATTGAAAATATATTGTTACAATTAGAGAACATGAGAATATGAGAACAATAAAAAGGAAGTTTTGGTTGACTGAACTATTCGCACACGTCTCAGTGACAAAATCATGAAAACCATTTTATATTTCAATACACATTTTATTTCTTAAATTTCTTAAAAGCAGTTTTTATCTCAACAATGTATTGCCTGATTTTTTTATTATTAAAATTTACCCTCTGAGACCTAAGGGCGTATGTACTGTATGTGCGGACAACATGTGAATTGCGAAGAACTCACCTTTAGTTAACTCTCACTTCTTGGACGGTTGTTCTCATCAGCATTGTAGGCAGAAGTAATTGTCTCCCATGCCTTTCGTTTCCCATTTTCCACTGATGGAGCCTTTCTTTTATTTTCTAATACACTGCATTTATTGACAATTGCCAGAAATCTTTCTTTTTCCCCAGTCGTGAATTTCATCCTTGTTTCTTCTTGCAAACTGCGATCCATGATTGATCCCTATGACTGTGTTCGGCTGAGCAATACATGCATGTACACATAGCGCAAGGTTCAACGCAATTTTCACGTCATCTCACGAGCGGACTTCTGATTGGTAGCTTGCATAGCAACGCCATCGTCTGTAGACTTTTGATCAGGAGCTTGTGGTTGATCAACAGCTGCTGGTAAACTAGAAGCTGATAGTTAATCATCACATCAGCAAGCCCATAGAAATAAACTGTTTATCTAAAGTTCGCTAAAATGGAAATTGACTCAAGGTCGCGGCACATCCGGGGGAACTAAGTTGAGGCATGAAGAACCAATGAAAAGCTTCGATTTACTCATGTGACTGATTCTAACCCAATGATACAGACGTTGGCAGTTGTGTCTGAGTGAAAATACGTGCGATTTATGTGCCGTTATTGTGCATTGCATGAGACTTAATTTCCATTCTAGAGGTTTTATTGTTGTCAATTTCTATGAGCAAGCCCGATTGAGAGCTGTTGATCAAATTCAGCATACAGCTGATTGTAACAAACAGCTCCATAATCAACAGATCAGCAAGACCCCGATTGTGTCATTGTATCATGCTGACCCGATGAATAGTGCATGGAAAGAAATGGTTCACAAAAACAAATATGCATGTGCGCTTGGCAGAATAGCCATATAAAAGCTTGGATTGATATTACCATAGAGATCAGATATCTATGATATTGTCCTCTCTTGTCTATGGAGGACAATAGATACTTGGATGGCACCAGTCTGGACTTTGACAGCTGGTCTAGTTCAGGACTTCTCTGTCTTTATTTTGAGATAACTTCTGATGCAAATGCCGCATAACTTACATTTTTCACGCAGAATTAGATCCACATGAGAGGTGTCACCCGTTTGAATATGAAAGAAACTTGGCCGTTAACAAAGCCTGTAGACGACATGAAAGAAAATTACAAAAATTGATCTTGTGACCACAGACTTGTGATTCATGTTTCCATTCTTTGCATGATTGATCTTCATAATTAATTGCAAACAATTCTGAGCAGAGTGAGAATCCAGCATGCCTCTGAACGATTCCACATACGACTTTGTGATTTCATCTTTATTGGTCGGCCCTGTCATTGATTTCCATAAATTGATAATCGTTTCGAATGAGTCTATCAAGAATTATCTGATCTGATCTGTTCATCAGACTCTTCATGACTAATAGTTCACAATTATCATTACAAGGATATCATTTCAGCTACGATTCATTGAGATGTTCATGTAACGTCAATGAGAGATGTTCTTGCACATTGTTTCTGCGTCCACCCAATGTAAGTAAACATCAAATATTGAAAGTTTTCCTTCTGATGAGTCCACAGCCAGATTTGTAAACGATATAGCAATAAATGGCACATTCACAAATGACTCTGCATTGAATTAATATAATCTCCGATATGAATGCATGTTGGAGATATTTCATGTCCGCTCTAGATAACATAGATATCTAATAACACAACCTCTGTGGATGTTACCATTGGAAAACAGCAAATCACACACATCCGACACATGTACAACCATTCTCTGCCATGATGGGAATCATCAACATGAATAGACATGATCCCATGGTAATCATATTGTCTGGATCCGCAATGTTGATTATCTTCATCCTGAATAAGGATGACCAAATGTCAAATTATGTCAGCTGCTGAGTTCTGCTCTAAGGAAATTTTCAGGGTGGTAGATGCGAGGCAGACATCTCATGCTCATTAATGAAGAGCAGTGATCTGTCAAATGATTTATATTCTTCCATCTACGGTTTTCCATAAGCAACGGCTGAGAATTAAAATTTCAAATATTACAAGCACAGAATTAGATCCATCTGCGCGTGCTTCGCAGATAAACAAAATATTTAATTCTGTGATTTTAAGTTTTTGACAGTTTATTGCTATGGACGGCGATTTTCCGTGGTGTGTGGAGTTTCAAGACACGTCGCGGAATTCCTGATTTTTGCTGTGGAAAATCGTTAGTATTGCTACAGTTCATCCATTGCAAGCATTCGAAATGATAATGAGAAAAACAGACTGTTCTGATCATCATAATTCAACAGTGTTAAATAATCACTACAAAATCTATCATCATGGTTTGTATTGATCAGCGAAGTAAATCGGGAGATCTCGACGAAATTCTATGCATGTAAGAGATCTGGAGCAGCTAATTGAAGGTTCATCAGATGTGCGTCGGAAAGAAAGTGGTGTCCACTTATAGGCCGGACTCTTTTTTCTTAGCTTTTTTTGTCAAATGAACAAGAAAACACAAGGTTCCCTAAGTGAGTTTTAAGTAGTTTAATTGAGTGTACCCTGAATTCATCTTTTAACAATTAACTGCATTTAAAGACGAACAACACCAATAACTTTTCAATCCACATGTTAAAAAGAATCTATCAGACAATTTCCCACTTTCTATCCTTATCCTTTTTGTGTTGACGATCCGCAGAGTTAATTTCTGTTGAATTCTATATTAAAAGAAAACAACTACCTAGTCCTTTTGTGTAAAAAAGGTATTGAATTTGGACAATGATACTGTTTCCTCTTTATGGACTGCATCGTTTAGTATTTTGTCGCTTGGACCCACAGGTATATTTTGAATTCATATTGTCTAATTTACTTCACCCGAAGCAGCAAGAGAGCAATTCCACTATAGCCTTTGTTTGTTTATCTCATATCTCATAAACAAAATTTTACAATTTGATGCTGATTGTGGCTAGCGGCTATCGGCAGTTTCTAAAATCTCAAATTCGAGATTTCGAAATTGGGGGCATCAAATTCCTTGAGTCTTTGTTCATATTAAGCCCTAATACAAAAACATTGTGCAATGAAGAGAGGTATCTTCTCAATATACTATTTATTGTGATATTTTCAATTGAAGGATGCACGACTAATTTCCTGATCACACTTCTCTTAAGTTAAACTAATTTCACTTATCGTGTAGGTCATCCATATAGGCTACATGTAGATATCAGCATTGTTTGCAATTTGTACAATACACGGTTTCATCTTGTTTCATTTATCACCTGATCATTGTCAATAAGTTTCTTAAAATCCTCTGATCACTTTCAAAACTGATTTTTAACCCTTAAGAAAAGTCAACTCCAAGTCCGCGATGAAAATGTGTTTTCATGATGTAGTTGACAACAACTATGCCTAATTCTGAGTTATACTCAAGCCTGTCGAATTTTCACTACGCATTTTGCAGCTTACGATCATTTCCTTGTTATTGAAAGTCTCACAATTAATTATTTATTATCTACAATAACCATTTAAACAAGAAATTTGGAACAGAATTTACTTAGGACTTAAGATTTGATGTAGATATAAATATAAATATTTGTTCCTAATTGCTGAGGTTGCCTGAAGTTCTAGAATTTTCTAATAAATGAAAAAGCTTGACAATGCAAATACTGATGAACGCTCTTCAAGGATTAAGTAAGTTGTAGAGTGAAGAGATTTGACGCTCAATGAAGTCATATGTCATGATGTCATGTCCTCTGATTGTCAATGATCTTTAGACATCTGCACGATTGTCGAGGAGAGCAATTTTGCCGGTAAATAATTTAACGAAATTTTTATCATGGAAATTAGATTTCCTGACTCTTCAGGAGCACTATATCTGAACGAATTGATTACGAAACACACATGATATGACGATTATGAGTGAGCTGAGTTGAAGAAATATTTCGATGTAATTGCAAACGTTTTGACAAATCCTAAATTCAGCGTTATGACGCACACTCCGATGCACCTGAGAATTTTGCGGGCAGCCCCGACCCGTCCAGCAGTCTGTTCGCCTGCAAAAGCCTGAGAATCTAATCCGACTGCAAATCATTAACCAACTGACAGCTCATTCCCAGCAAAAACTTCAACTTCAACGAAAGACTGTGGCATTAGCACAATGAATACATGCAGACTTCCATGCATAAACAGAGTCAGAAATATGCCTGGGATGCTAAATGTTGAATCGCCATTTCTCCGTAGAAGACACTAAATGTCTAGCAAATCTATAGTTGGGCCCAGCTTGAAATGCGGCTCATTGATGTGGCACCCATCCCGAAAAACATACAGCATCATTTGTACTGAGTGGAAGGGGTATAAGGACGATTCTCACAGTTTTCCCCATACTCAAGAGAACGTGAACATACCGTAAATTTGGATGGAGAAAACTTGGTCTTCTTTCGCTGGAAACACGTCGTCAATGAAATCAGATAATTTTTCAGTTCAAGTTTGTGAACAATTTCGTGAGCATCAATTCTGATCAAACCCGATTTTGATATTCTGAAAACTCACCCTTTCGGAACAATACGCTGATAATTTTACTAAAAATCGCCCACCAGGATTCCCGGCGCTTTTATTTTATGTGATTTTGTTTGTCTATGGAAATCCATGAGTGAAAGTGAAAGATGTGTCAAATCAGTGACTGAGTTTAAGTGAATTATCAACGATTTATCAATTGTTAATAAATCTAAACCTATGTAATCTTGCTGAGAATCCTAACAACATGCCAAATTATTGATCCATCTTGTCAGAATTCAGATATATGCATTTTTCCAGGAACTTGTTGGACGTACGAAATCATCAACTATTTGCCAATGTATTCATTATTGATGCAGGAAACACCTTGTGAAAATTTATGAGTATCTTTTTCGAAAATGTGAGAATATTTTTTCCTCTTGAATAACATAGCTGAAAATTCAATTGATTATTTGGTTCGTTTATTAGCAATTGTTGTAGATTCAAAAGTAAATGGATATACGAGAAAACAGCAAACAACAAAGATAGTCTTGGGTTTGATTCAACATTAAGGATTATAAATATTGATATAAGTAATTTATCAATTTCAGAAGATTACTTCTGATTTATGGGATTATTATCAAATAAAACGTAAATTTAGATGATATTTAAGCAAATTGCCAACTTGTTATGTCAAAAGATAAACCGACTATCTTCAGCGCTCAGCCTGAAAAAAATTGACGAAAATCAGATGGATTATTCCTTTCAGTTTTGTTGCTATTACTCTCATTATTTATAGCTTCTTTATGCAGAATAAGTAATTTTCAAAGCAAAGTTAATCTGAGTGCAGCATTAGCATCTATTTTGGATCATAGTACCGTTTGATGAAAAACTGAATCATAAATATCAACAAATATTGAATATGATCAAATTCATTGGATAAATGACTTTCTATGCAATCGCTTTTATGATATGAAATTTGAAATTTTCCGAAATTCATTTCGAAATGAAGACACATAGAAATTATACAGTGTGTCAGCGCTTTACCTTTTAGCTTTGAAATTACTGAATATACGTGTGTCTTGGGAAGTAAGCCTGTACGATTTAATATTGTGCACATTAATTTTCTGATGATAGACAGCTTCGTGTGTGTCATTTTTCCTTCAGAATTTCGAGCATGGTAAGCAAATCAACATTCATGCTGAATTAGACTTCATAATATAAATCTGAGTCATTGCTTCAATATTGTGAAGACTGAACAATACTGAATGCACATAACATTGAAAATTGTTTCTTCAGACATCTGGTATACAGTATGTGCAAAATTTCTGGTAATTAAAACCCCGACATTTCAATAATGTCTTATTAATTGATTTTCGTAATCATTCTTTATCAAAGAACATTCTATACCCTTGAAGAGCCTGTAGGAATCCAACTTATGCAATATTGTTCAATTTATTCAGAATTATTGCATAAAATGACATTGCTAGAAACATAAAATCTGACACACAAAAAATAATAAAAAGAACTCGGAAAATACTCAAAGAGCGGATCAACGTTAATAGAGCACATTTCGACGTGCTTTCTACCGATATAAGTTCACAATGTTTGTAAAACGTTGATAATATTCCGCCTGAAAATACTTTTACCAAACATTTAAGAAACATGTGCTCTAGGCATGATTCATTTGTTTCAAAAATAGGTGACCCGTTAGGTATAAATTTCACCCATTAAAGAAGAAAATCCAAGATAGACAACTTAATCGATAAGAATCTGAGTTTTGCCAATGAAAGATAAAAATCAAAAATGTAGAATATATCATAGCCTCCAGAAACAGCCCATTCGAAATGATGCATAAACAACTTAACTTCATGATGCGCTTGATTATGCAAGATGTTGAAAAAGCAAGTTGATGTAGCCTCAGATCAAGTTATTGTATTAATGTGCATTGCAGTTTATCATTAATTTTATTATTAACGAAGACAGAGATGGTCTACTGGACATCGGTAAGATTGCTATGGGGCAACGTAGAGAGGCTATGATGCCTTTACGTCCAATGTCTGGATCAATAATTTCAATGGTAAGAAACTACAGCGCTAAAACATCTTTATGTTGAAAGAGTTCTTCGCTTTTGTCGAAGGGTTGTATTATAAAAGATAATAATAATAATAATAATAGACGTATATTTCGAGAAAACCTCAATAATAAAAATCATGAGGCTAACAGAAGCAAAAAGTCATTTGGTATCAAGTCAATCAAAACAAGAGAAAAAAAAACACAAAACTCAAATTAGCAGAAGCCACTATTCTGCTAATTTGAAATTAGCAGAATCATGGTCACGATCATGGTCACGATGAAAGAATTATTCCTCATTTTTGTTTTGCACTTGGGCATGCGGTAAGTTCCGGAATATTGATGGAGATCAGGAGCCATGAAATGCAAAGGGTGATCATCATCCTGTACTAACGCAGTAAATAACTTTGATGCCAAAATGATCCGACGATAATGTAATGGAACGAAGTTTACACACATGCAGCTTGATGATCCACAGATAATTCTGTGGGCTCTCCTTTGAGTAGATTCTAGCTGATTCGTCATAGTTGAACCAATGCCGACAAATAATGGAGCGGAGTACTCGAGTATACTCCTTATACAGTTATTGTATACGGTGGCCAGATCAGTAACATTAAGGAAGGGTTTCAGTCTCCTCAAAACTGATAGACGTGATGATGCTCTCTTTGTTATGCTCTTGACGTGTACTGCCCAGCTTAGCTTCTGATCCATTTCAACTCCAAGAAACTTCATGTGAGACTGACACTTGATGTTGGCTATTTGAAATGAATTCCAGTCTTGAGTTTTTGAGAGGGAGACGAACATCTGAGAGCACTTGTCGTCTCTTATCCGCATAAGATTTCGATCAGTCCAATAAGAAACTACTTTGAGACCATGAGTAACTGGGCTGGAGTCGTCGCCTTTCTTGATTTGTCCCACCAGTAGCAAGTCGTCCGCATATTTCGTCATAATGAGATTACTGCAATCCGGGAGCAGCAAATCCGATGTGAAGAACCCAAACACCAATGGTCCAATACATGATCCTTGGGGTATTCCACTGACAACATCAACATCATTGCTGTATAGGAAATTCCATCGCAATCTCTGTGACCTGGAGGATAAGTAGTTTGCCATAAACTTTACCAGATAGTTGTCGAATCCGTGTTTCATCATTTTCTGAATTAGGATATTATGAGATAATTTATCAAATCCCTTCATCAAGTCAATGGAAAGAATGTGACACCCAAATGAAATAAAAACTGAAATAAAGATATCCGCGGCCACACGTCATGGAACTTTCCTTCCTGAAACCATATTGCGCGGGATCATATTTGTTCATGAAAATATGACCCACTTGCTTCAGGAAAAGTTTTTCGAAAATTCGTTCAGGGATCGGCAGAAGTGAAATTGGCCTGATGTTGTCCATACGTGGGGGCTTGTTCTTTGGAAACGGAATCACGTCTGCCCGTTTCCACAAAGTGGGCAAGTCTGCAGCATCGAGACACATATTGAAAATCATAGTCAGAGTTTACGTGAGCACAGTTGAGAATTAGGACCAAACAATTGAGGGAATCAGATCAGAGCCAGGACCAGACTTGGGACTAACATTGTCAAGAAGCCTTTTTACTTGAATCTCCACAAAATGGAAAGGTACAGTCCAAGTTTTAGGGAGAGAGTTGAGGTCAATAGGATCCATAATAAATTCAGAACGAGATTTAAGATCACCTGCTCTATGATGTCATAGATGTTCCTGTTAGGTTCACACTGCTGCAACCAATCCTTCGATAATCCAGATTGAGATGTGACAATTTTGTGAACATCCCAAATAGAGTGCTTTTCAAGATAGGAATTGTTCTAGTGCCTTTTTGCCAAGTAGATCATTTTTTGCACCTTTTCTTTATAATGTTTGAATAGGGTCCAGTTTTTTTCTCTGTACGCTTTGCACCGCTTGTTTATAAGGCATTTTATTACATTGGTAATCCTCGGCTTATCACTGTCTTTCCTGATCACTGTTTCTGTAGGGAGATACTCGATGGCTCGATTTAAATATCCATAAAACTTTTCACATTAATCGTTTAGATCGCCATTTTGAAAAACACAATTTCAGTCCACACCGGAAAGAAAGGAGAACGACTGCTTCAGGTAAGATTCGCGAAAATCAACTACTTTAACTCGAGTTGATTGGTTTGGTAGGGATCTATTGGATTGCAACAGGATTACATTGTGGTCGCCTTTTCCGAATGGAGGGAAGTGTCAAGGTTTGAAGTAATGATCAATGAAATTTTCAGGAACGAGAATTAAATCTAACACTGAATCCAGTCTTGTAGGGTCAAAAATAACGTTTTTTAATCCAAACGCTGATTCAAATTGTGAGCAATTTACGTGGTTAAAATCGCCCAATAAATATACAGGAGTCTCGGGAGAATGATCGAGAAATCCATCAACAGTTGTGATCACGTAATCAATTAATTTCTGCTTCGTATCACCATTAAGGACGCCACCATGAGGAAAGTACACCACAACCAGGAAACAATCGAACTTCATAAAAGTCACTTTGAGTATCATGAATTCCACATCATGAAGAGCAGATCGGCAAAGTAGTAATTCAGACGAAAACTTCGAACGTATCCAACAGAGAAGACCGCCTCCTTTTTTGCCAGATGTACGATCAGCACGGTATGGTGTATAAGCAGGTATGCTTAATGAAGAATCACAAACTGTGTCGTCGATCCACGATTCAGTAACACAGATAAAGTCTGGGGAATGCTTAGTTGTAAAAGCTGATAATTCATCGAGTTTGTTAAACACAGAACCTTGTCAGTTCCTTGTCAAATCGTGACGAATATACAACTTCCTCCCATCGTTGTTCACCTGCTTCAATTTCCAAGCATTTCGCAGGCAGGATATCTTCTCCTCATAAGAACGGAATTTCAGTCGAATGGGTCTGCATTTACGTTTATGGGAGAATCTGCCAACTCGAGATGAATTGATAATGGAATGGCGGGGAGTCCAAGAATATTGCATATTTCCGTCACTTTTTCAATGTCATTAGTACTGGATTCGTCACCATCATCGGACTCATCCACTCCAAAGATCAGCAGGTTGTCTCGTTTCTCAAGTGTCTCAATACTTTCCTGAAAAGTGTCTTTGACAATCCTGCCAACTCCGTCAAACAGCTTTGGTGTCATTTCGTTTCTTAAAGCCTGTAAGTCATTTTCAATTGTGGACAGTCTATTGAGAATATCTTTAACATTTACACCCTTGCACCCATTACAAGTGTATGCAACATGGTCTGAGGACATGATTGATTTGTACATAGACGCACAGATATTACAGAATTCTTTCTTTGCATGGAAGACTTTACTGCAGCACATGCAATCAATAGAATCTCCGTCGATAGCTGCGAAGCTTGTTGCACACACATCTTGTGGCGCTGTTTTTCCGCGAACCAGCCATTGATAAATAGTAATCAGTATCGAAATAGTATTTTTCTGATTTTCCAAGTAAGTACCGAAATACGTGACAAATGAAGAACAACACAAGCAAGTTGAGCTCTTGAGCTTTCAGATGATGTTGGAATTATTTGTCCAGATGAGAATAATAACGATTTATCAGGGTAGAATGCAAGGTCTGGCTAACAGCTGTGTGAGCGACGTCTGCACACTTCAACGATCACAATATACAGATTGTTTCATAAAAGCAAAACAAAAATTAAGAAAATCGGTCAATCAGAGCCGTTACTGTATCATAGCTTATCAGATTATATAAGGACATTTAAATATATTAGGGACATGAAATAACATGAAAAATGCTTTCTGTATCATACTTATGTTTTATTTAGTCAAATTTTAGGATGATCCATTTTTTATGAAACGGACTGTATATATTATCACTTATTAACTAGAACCCCTTGCAGAGTGAGACACACCGTAAAATCCCTCTTAAACCGGCTTAAAAAACCTTTTCTAGCAGAGTGCGGTCAAAATAATGATGAAATCATTCTTTTATTGACATGCGACATAACCGGTATAAATTTTGGAAACAGACATTTTGGAATTTGGTATAGGCTAGCTACGACTGAAGTAATAACCTTTGGAGCTGGAATTTCACACTTAACAGCCGGAAGTGCCTGAGTTTTGATAGAATCATCCGATTTCCTAACAAATTGTCACTGATGAGGAAGTTATATAGATCTTGTAAATATCAGTCAGACAGCTTCCGCTGGCAATCAAATGCAATTTTGCTGATAATTTGAAGTTATTGCATGGTTGCTCGCTTCTTTGAAATGCCAAAGTGGTGCTTTTAGTGGTTAGCTATTCGCTTACCATTTATATACAAAGATCAAATATTGCATCATCTAGACGGATTGGAAAGTTAATAAATTGTCAGGAAGTTAAATTGTGCATCCAAACTTAGGATGATAATTGATCAGAATGTATCAGCAGGCATGTGATAGATGCGCACTTGGTTAAATGACGAATTTTATTGTGAAAGGCATGTGTTTTCAGAAAACTTCAAGGCCTTTGCACAATAATGGGTTGTAAAAAATCGCAAAACGTTAAAAAACGCAGCAGTCATTCACGTGAGAAAAGAGTCTTTAGTAGCGACTTTGAATAGCCTTAGAGTTCCTTGAGAGGTGACGGAAGACGAAAGGTTGTTCCACGCTTGTGAGGCTTTTACGGAGAAGAGCCTATTGGCGACCGATATAAGACGTGTTCTTGGCACAACAAGCGAGTTCGTAGAAGTGGATCTGAGGCGAGAGCGATGTGCAAGTGAGCTGACAGGAACAAGCACTGAGGTAGTCAGGAGCAATATCATGTGTGTATTTTATTGTCAGTGGACGCCTGATTCTACAGAAATTTTGATGAACATGACTATATTTTACAAAGTATTGGTTTTCAAACTTGACATTTTTAAGTTAACGCGCACACGCTTTCTAAACCTAGCAGTCTCTAGGTTCTCATTATGAATTGGTAAGATTCGGTTGTCATGACAGAATAATGGCAGTCAAGTACCTGTTCAATTTCTTCAACCATATTTTGATTTGTGGAAAGTCGGGACGGTTATATGGCTCTTCATCCCAGGCACAGAGGACTACATGCACCATTTGTTCACTGACTCCGTCATCTGAGTCTACTGTGGGTCGATATGGCATCGGTCTCTCCGATCCGGCAACTCTTTCCACAATTGTCTGAGGTTCTGGCTCCTCCTCGTGCAGGTAGAAAACGCCTTTTCGATAGATGATTTCTTGCGCCACTATCGCAAAGCTGTAGACATCACCTTTGACTGTCCCGGACACCGGGGCATCGTTTCCAAGGCGCAATATTTCCGGTGCTGTCCACAATAGATCTGAAAAATATACAAAATGTGGATAGAATTTTGCAATATATACATACAAAATGGAGTCTAGTTAGCATCATTTAAACGAAAACAATTGTTCATATTCTTAAAAAAATCAAGTGTTCGAGGATCATTTTGCACTTTAAATTGTAAACTGAAAATAGACAAAAACCATTGAAAATAACTGCTATAACTATATTTCTGCATTCTATCTTTTATCTGTGATGAACTGACTTTGGCCTGTAATTAACTGTGATTAATCATGAAGTTGTGAGGTCATCAAACATATTTGATATTAGCGGGCATTCTGTGCGAGGCTAGGTGGTTGTTTTCGGTGATTTTGGCAGAGTGCAATTTAAAGTGTCTATAGTGATGCACTCGCAATTTTATCTTTGAATAGACTTGGATACATCCCTGAACTCTTGTGTGTGTTCCATGACATAAAAAACATAAATATGATTTTTTCAATCAATCGCAATTCAGAAATAGCAATAATAAGTAGCAAGCGATTACTTATCAGATAAGGAACAATAATTGAAATCGTTAAGCGATGAACATGGAGATGACTATGCACAATGAGGGTCAAGCAAGACCATATTAACTGCAAAACAAAAAATAGTCAAAAATTAAAACCCATCTATGACTTGTATGATGGTTGCTATATCTTATATGTATTTTATCTCTAAAAAATGTTAATAAGTAGTACGCACTCTTACTCAATGTAATGACATCACAGAATACAAATTTAGTTATATAATGCCACATATACGATACATAAATAACGACAATTAAGCCGATAGACTAATTAATATTGCCAGGATGGACTATCATAATTGTCACATGTCTCAACCAACTGCAGCTGATTTTCTTTGTAGTCCTCGACGTAAAATAATATCAATAATAACGACTAAATGATGAGCATCTCATCCTCTCTAATACTGCAACTCAGTTGCTTGAGATTACCTTAAAGACTGAAAGATTGATGGGAGAAAATACATGTATAAGTAGCCTAGCTATCTTTTATGAAACTTTGTTGATGAAAACCAAAATAATGGAAATTGGGAAGTGGAAACAATATTTCTGCAAAAAACTGCATGTGTCTGCTGAAAGCACAACGGTTGATGCACAGCAAAACTACACTACGCCTTAATAGTTTCTCTACCCGTACATTTTGAGTGTTATCTTTTCCAATTCGATCTATTTGACCAGCATTACGAGGGGTGATTGATAAGTGGAGTTAGTGATCCTGGGTGCTTCCATTGTTTCGATTGTTCTTTCGACTCTGGCTGATAGTGGTGAACCCCAGTCTCATCCATCGTAATGATTGAGATGAGAAAGCGGGCTCGTTTGTTCTCTGGTGTGAGCAGTCGTGGCACCCATCGAGCGGAAACTTTGTTCATGCTGTTATGGACACGCTCTTGTGAAATCTTCAGTTCGAAGGCAATCTTTCGCTCGGTTGTACGGCGATCATCAAGAATAATCTTTTTCACTGTCACTGGTCTTCCACAACGGGGATCATCTTCCAAGCTCTTTCTTCCTTGCTTGAATTCTGAAGCCCATTTCTTGACTGTGGTGTAGGACGGAGCTTTCTCACCAAGTGTTCCAACCATATCATCATGAATCTCCTTTGGTGTGAGTCGTTTCAAGCTAAGTTAGTAACTGAAGTTAAGTAGCTGTGGTTTACACCCCTCGTAATGCTGATCAACTGATTCATTTGTACTTGATGCAATGTTGCAATGTACATTTGCATCTTTCTGTGAACAAAATGTAGCACTTCCCTCACGAAAATTTCTGATGATTTTTCATGAGATTTTTCTCATATAGATATCACGAAATTTCATACGGATTTGGAACTTTTTAGCATGAAACATCTCATCAAATTTCATGAGTTTCATGAAAATTTCATTAATAAATTGGCAGTTGCTTTTTTCATCTGAATTTATTTTCTCGCATTTAGTTATTGAGGCTTTCTTAGCCTAGCCATGTTCCCCCAGAGCATTCCCACACCATGTCCACGTTACTATTTCACTCTTTGCAATAATAAACCATACTTTATCATAGGAAGATATTAAATTGTGACTGTATATGTCCATTTTCAACATCTTGCATAGTGATGGTAATTGTAAATTCAAATTATATACGAGTATGCATCATTTCAAAAATGCTGTTGCATATCGGCATGATATATTCTAAATTTTTGCTTTTTATCATTTATAGCCTAAACTTGGAGATTATTGTTGATTGAATAAGCTTTCTAATGACTTTTTCCTTCCGCGGATAGCATTCATACCTTACTATTTATAAACTCATTTTCACAAGAACCTCTTGAATGCTGATGATTTTCACATGAACGCATTATGAGATATTTTCCTCATAAATGTTCTCATCAATGCATCATGAGAGCATCATGAGTTAAATACTTTCTGATGTGAATATCATGAGACTCATCACAATCTCATGAGTTCTCATAAAAATCTCATGAATCTGCATTAAAATTTATGAGTTCTCATGAAAAATTTACGTGAGGGTTTTGATGTATTTTCCTTGCATTTCACAGATTTCCGACAGAAATGCCACACAATTGGGGATTTCCCATCTATTCGGTAACTCTGCAACACTAGGGGCACTAAACAATGCATCGAAAACACGAAACCGTGAAATAAATGTGCTCTAACTCAATGACTCTGATGAGATAAATGTCGAATAAACTCGTATCAAAAGCTCGATTTCCCTTGTCTTCGGTTCAATAGTATGGTCTGCAATGCTCGTATATTCTGAGAATTCATCATCTGAAACAGAGATCTTTTCCCTTTGGTCATTAGAAATTTTATCTCAATGGTACTATTTTATTCCAGTAGCTTTAACCTTTCAATAATGCTAGATATTGCTTACTTTTTCTCGGTCTTCATTTGCACAAAGGCGATCATTTGAAAATACTTTGTATATCAGTTTTCTTGAAAAAGGATTCTTTCTGACGTAATCAGAAATGAAATTCATTTCATGTCGTTGAAGGTTGTTGCGTGGAATTAGCTTACAGATTGTGTAAATCATTTTCATTGGACTACGATAACAGATTAGTTGATTTTGTAATATTATAACAGCTGAATCAAAAGTGCCTCTAAACAGCTGCTTAATGGGATTCCTCAATATTTCAGCAGCGAAAATATAATTGCAATTCGTTATTAAAATGCAATTTGAGATAAAGCATCTTGGCAGCCCATCTAAATTTCTGATTGTACATTTCAATTGAAAACGGTATAGTATCCAGGGCATTTTGAAGTGGACGGATGCATAATAAGTTCAAATCATATACATTAATTCACATTTCATTGTGTGGTTGAAATGATTCGATTTTTATGGTTTCATCTAGGGGCTTCATTTCAGCAAAACTGATTCAAATTGCTGGATGCTATGTTTATCATCTTTAGTAAAATATTTTTATTGACGGAAAATCCATTTTTTGTGTTCTTAGAAAGTCCATTTGTTTGTTAATTCTTCGAGCATTTTTTTGCAGAGGAAGGATCAACTCTTAAGCCAAAACATAATAATATCCATAAAAAGCTCATGCGCTGACAATGACAAACAACGATTCAAGGAAAACAATAACAATTGTGATTTACGATTTCCTTGAATCGTTGTTTGTCATTGTCAGCGTATGAACTTATTATGTCTATTCATTGTTTGCTGCTGCGCAAAAGTAATTCGCATAATAATATCCGTCTGAATCAACATCATTTGAGTGCTTCATTAATTAAAGCAAAAGTTTAAATGTCCTCTACAAGTGCTTTTTTATTTTAACGCGTTCTCACTAGGAGCAATAAAATGAGGCTGATAATTGTATAAGCGTACATGCACATGTACAGAATCTGTATTCTGTCTAATTGACTATTTTCTTCCTGTCCACGTTTCTCCGTCAGATGATTTGACAGTGCTGAATAACTGATTGAAATGTACCATTTGAAACAGGAAAATACAGTGCTTAAAAAATCACAGCATGATGAATAATGTGCATACATGAATAATTCATGTAATCAAAAATAATCAATAGTCCAAAATGACATTTTAGTTGACAAATGACTATCTAGTTGACAGACATAGTTAAGTGGATGTTTATGTTTATTCAACTAGTACAGTGAATCTATCTAATTTTATTTAGTGACTCTCTAATTCAGCACTGAATTATTTCATTCATAGCTAGACTCATCCTTACATTAAAATACACTGAATGATCAAGATAAAATCAATATAGGTCTACTTGACTTCTCACTACTAACAATTCTTGAATCTGTGGTGCTAGAATCAATTTTAATTTGCGAATTTTCAAGAGTATAATACTTCAAAAACACATCCAAAAGTGTGTATATTACTACAAAATTCCACCATAGAAATTCTTGTAAACTTAGTATGTTGTTTTAGAGACTTCAAATAGCTAGATCCTGAAGTATTAAGCCTGGTATATTTTCCTAAGTTAATGCATTAATGGGAGGGAATGTACTACTATTGAAGTTACAAAATTATGATTTTCTTTAAAGCGACACGATAAAATTGCACACATATCTTGGTGCGGCTTATTAAGAATTTCAAAAATATATTTCATGCATTTTGAGTCTGGCATATTTTTTTAAGTAGATGAAATCTAAGAAATACTACTTTCATCTAAATTATGAAAAAATTAATAAGGACAATTTGCGGAGCAACTACACGACCGATGTCCGTGAAATTTTGAATACAGGACGTCTAGAGCATGCCAATAAATATGACATTTGATTAAAGCGTGGTAAAATTTGTATTGCAATTACGTAATGACATTAATGAGTAGTATGGAAAAATGTCGTTTTTTACATTTTTTCGAAAAAATTTGCTCTTTTTTTAACTATCATATATTCATAACAGGCATATACTATCCCCAAAGTTTCAATCTTGGTATATTCTTTGAGTTATTTTCGATTTGAGCCACCTGTGGGTGCAGTATTGATACTTTTGAAAATTGAATGCATATACGGTTTTCATGAGTTGTTGAATTGCTTTGCATGGACTTAGACGACAGTAAATTAATAATTGTTAATTAATTTTGAGTATTCATAATTGTCAAAGGAGAATTGCTGTCTTTCAGAAAAAGGTGTTGTATGAAAATTGAAATTAATTTTAGGGAGATAAACTTGCTGAAAACCTTCAAGACAACCTCTCTCACATTCACTTGAAAATGTCTACAAAAACTGATTAGGAGTGTTTTTATTACCTCAGTGATAACCCTCCCGTTGAGATATTACAGATAGAATTTTAAATGCATCTTAATGACAAATGTGATTAATCAAAAGATATATAGGACATTCAGCTTACTGAAATTTATCTGTAATTCTTTCTTTGAAATCAGTGAGGGTGATAAAAGTTATCAAACTCTTAGTGATGCATAATTTGTAGAAATTAAGATCGCCCTAAAGTTTCCTTTCAGCAACAAAACTTAAAGCTGATAAATCTACTTTGACGTAAGTCCGTTTCCTTTTTGAATTACCTTGCATTTGTAATTTATAGTACATTGAATAAGCATATACATGAAAGATTTTGCCTTTGAACAAATCATTCGGATTGACACAGGACTACTTCAAACTATCAATCATATTCTTCTTCTGACTCTTATTCTAGCTTTGCGGTTTTGCAATGACAAATGGAAAATTATAAAATGCAAAATCAAATGTCTAGAGTCAAAACCTTAGAGTGCAAACTTAATAGATGACTATATATAGTTACATTGAAACAGACTGTAGACGAAGTTCTGTTCAACATAAATCTATCATAACTGAATAACAGTGTCTACAGAAAGGAGTAAACAACGAATGTTGCCATGTAACTGGAAAGCTTCATCTGATTCAAAGCAAGAAGATATTTCCGTGCTACGTTTTTCAAATATTGTCAAAATGTATCATGAAAAATGTATCCCATTTATTCACTCAGAGAATGCAGTGAATTGAATGCGAATATAGAAAGATCCTCTCAGACATAGGCACTAAATTTATTGACAGTTTTAGGCTGGAGGCACACAGAAGAAGTCGTAAGCCACAATTCAAAAGCTATCAGAATCTTCCATGCAGCACGAGTCATAAGTTTACCCCTTAGGTGCAAGCGTAATCAAAGGCAGCTTATAAATTGCTGCAATGTATTCTTGTCTCCCTCCCGTCTTAGAGGATACGTTTCGCTTTTAGTCCGGCAGCCAGAGCGAGTTTCTGCAGCAGGGAACAAGGCAGAAAATGATGTACACATTATGGCTACGACAAATCTGCGCGTCTGCCCAGTTCTAATTAGTTCCTCTTCTTGTCAGACAGGATAAAAGAAAGACACGTGCTTATCCAATGGGACGCAGATTGACGTTTCTGGCAAAGATGGAATTTCATATGCTTTCTCTGATTAAGCAATCGAAGCGCACGAAACCCAGAGCTATGATTTTTGACATGGAATGTCTTGAAGACATTTCCTATCATGTTCATGCATCACTGGCTATGAAACCAAACACATTGAGATTTGGCAAACCATCTAAAGTCGGCAAACAAAAACATTTTGAGCAATCCAATCCACATCTGATCACAATCTCGTATACATTAGAAATTACACGTGCACATGAAGACATTCCATGTCTAAAATTATGGCTCTGGACTCAATAATTATCGCTCAATCAAAGAAAACTAAGAATATTTCACTTTAATCAATAGCTGCAATCTGTTTCCCATTGGATAAGGATGTGTTTTTCTTTGACTCTGACTGACAAGAAGGGGAACTCACTGGAACTCGGCAGACGCGCAGATTCGTTGAAGGCACAGGGTTTAAATTATTCTGTGAAAGTCTCATTTTTGGGCTCGTTCCCTGCAGAAACTCGCTCTGGCTGCCGGACTATTTACAAGAATTGGTCAGTACGGTTTCATGGAGTAGTCCAAACTACCTTATGACACATTCAATAGTTGAGAAGCTAACCTGACTTTGCTATGGTGTTGATAAATGCTGAAAATGCTTTATTCCTTGAAACGAAGTGCTTGATCATTAGTTACTTTGTAACAGTGAGATCACAAACTAGATGACAAAAAAAGCGAACATGAACTGAACGGAGTTCGCGCTTCAGGTAATGAGCATCGATAGGCCCAACTGAGTACCCCACTAATTTCATTAATCCTGTGGTAGACCTCTTCATCTCCAAAGTTCAGAAAAAGAAGTGAAAAAATGTTTCATTTCTCAATAAAAGTGATGAAAGAAAGCCTCTGAATGCTACGAAGTATAGCTGGACAGATCTTACGGCAAATCTATCTAGTACACGAACTATGTTGCTATAAGAACAGTAGAGATAAGTTCATGCATGATAAACGTGACTTCTCGGGTTAAGCAGTCTGTAAGCCAGCCAATACGAGTAGGCCCATCATTGCTCAACCCAAACCTAGCTACCGCTTATGATTGTTAATTTGAAGTAACAATGTTTGTCATCCTTTGAAGTCGCAATGCATGCACATTAGCACTTTGAATCAAATGAAAAATGTTAATTGCTCTACAAAAAATTCTGAAATACATGGACAACATGCTTACGGGAGGAGACTATATTATTGAATTTTTTACTGAATGGCCTTCAAATTTTTGAAAGTAAACACGGACAGTTGTTCAGAATTTTGCTGCACTTTTCATTCTGTAAGAAGGACATCATCAACTTCATGTAGGCCTGCGAAATTAAGAAATCACTATAGAAATTGGTCCATAAACACATAGCCATGTATTCTCATGTGAATTCATGGAAGATCCAATTCTATGACATAAACTCAAAACTATGAAACCTTATCATAGCATGTCGAAATCTGTGTAAAGGGAAAATGATGATATTGCATAAGTTTTGAAATAGACGCCTATCTTTTTCAACATCTTTATTCTTTACTATTGACAGATAAATAGCTTCAGACTAAATTAATCAGCACTTGATTGATACAAAGCGGAATATAATTGTATTTACCTATAAAGTTAAATATGACGAATATAAATTGGCCCATTGACAAGGCGGAGCGATGGGATTATACAGAAAAATCGATAAGAACAGATGGTCAAGGAAAAGAAGATCCTGAATACTTAAAGGAAAGTGTAGCTCACGCCTTGAAATACGGATTAGCTGATCTGGTGAAGAAGAAGCCCTTCGATCCAATAGAACATTTAGCATATTTTCTCTACAAATATCATCACAATATTCAAATGAAAGAACGAGATGAAGAGGAGAAGAAAAAACTTGATATAGAAATAGCAGAATATAATGCTGAACAAGCACTGAAAGCAAAACTTTTAGAAGAGCAGCAACAATTGGAAGAAATGGAAAGAGAAAAGGAATTAGCTCGATTAAGACGTATGGAAGAAGAATTAGAACAAGCTTTGCTTGAAGAACAAAGACGAATAGATGAAGAAAAGAGATTAGAGTTAGAACACATTCAGGCATTGCAAGATGAGGCATTACATCAAGATGAACATCCTTCAGAAAATCTGATGAGCTTTGATATCAACAAGTCCGAGAAAATGCCATACAGTACGCGATCAGAATCTCAATTTATCGATCTGGAACAAACAACAATGGAGACTCACTCAGAAAGTACACTTGCAGAACTGCTAGATCAGCAAGAGCAACAAGAAAATGAAATGAAAGAGTAGAGAGGATACTCTGTTAATTTGATGACTTGAATGTGATTAAAAGTTGGCTATTGATATAGTACATACATCTGTCCAGCTTTTCTTGGTGCTTCTCATCGTTGTTGGGCACAAGCTCGGAGACAGATGAAGAGTTTTTTAATTAATTAGAAAAATGTACTTTTTTATTCCTCGTTTTGAAAATAATTCCCAAGTGTCAAATCATTCGTTCCGCTTCGACTTTGAAGATATTGATAAATGTGTCAGGCCACGAGTAATATTAAAATCTCCTTTACATTTCGACATCTAAAACTTGATTGAATTTTCATAGGTACTAAATAATGATCTAAATAACAATGGAGAGATTCTTTCTGCCTGTTTCATTAAATATCACTTTAAACACAATACTGGCAAATCGCCTAAGTTGGTGCGTCTGAAGGTCTGAAATAATATATGAACACTGTTTTTTGCAAACACAATGTAAATAGAATAATTAAATATCGAGCTACATCCTCAGTTGAAAATGGAAACAGATCTGAATAGATGCTATTTCATCCAATATCAGGAATCATCAGCAGGCCTAGTTTACATTTCTCAACATCGCCAGCTCCCTATTTAAAGTTGCAAGCATGGGTAAATTTGAGATTTGCTGTTAGCAAGTTAGTGAAATTTCGACGGGCATTCATTAAACATCACTTTAAACACACCACTGGCAAATCGCCTAAGTTAGTGCTTCTGAAATAATTATTGAAATTATGCTAAATTTTTTTTTTAGTCACGACCTCACACAATGATGGTCGGTGTATACATCTCAGGATCTCGGAGTCCTAACAGGAACCTACCTACTTTACATTAAATTATTAATAAAAGTATATCATAAAATATGTCTATCAATTATTTCAGGCGCACTAACTTGCTAATTGCAAATCTCAAATTGTATAGATACATTCGCATGCAAAAAAGTCAATCACATAAAGTTTGATGTTGAATGATTTTGAAGCCACTCCACAGGAGTGTCTGAAAAACTATGGAGACATTGAAGGCCTCCATTTAATGAAAAAAGTGGACAGTTTTCTATAATGTGCTCGATCGTCTGCTCCTCGTAGCCGCAAATGCACTCGGGTGTACGTCGAGCACCCATTTGTCTAGAGTGTAGGCGCAGATCCCTACTCCTGTTCGGAATCGGTTCAGGAGTGTCCATTGCCGTCGTGGTAGTTGAAAGCCCGACAAAAGCCCCTTTCTCCTTCACGTTTAAGTTCGCCCACGCCATCCTCCATGTCGCAGTCGTGTCGAAGTCCGCTGGAGGTAGGTCGCGCCAAATCGGATGACGTGAAACCAAGCGTAGTCTCGGTGGTTCACAGATGTCGGCCAACAAAAGGAGGTCCGAGGTCCTGGAATTGCGGCAGTGAGTCAAGGAGCCGTCGAGTGATGTTCTCGCGTCGCATTGCCGGAGGAGGAATATTGCACAGAACTGGCAACCATTCTACTTCACTACTGCGGATTGTACCGGAAATTATACGCCTTGTAACGTTCAGCTGCACATCCAACTTTGAGCAGTGAGCGGAGCTCCGCCACACTGGAGCACAATATTCTGCGGCTGAGTAGCACAGTGCAAGCGCTGTTGTCCTCAAGGTTGTAGCATCCGCACCTCATTTAATTCCAGCAATCATCTGCAGAAGATTGTTTCTTGTTCCTATTTTCGATGTCATATTTAGCAAGTGACTCCGAAAAGTAAGACTCTTGGTCCGTATGACCTCGAGATAGGTTGGATGGGACGATTTTTGGTGAAAGTTTGAAAATGCGTTAACGCTAGACAAAAGCGCATGTCCGGACGTCTGAGGGTGACTACAGCAAAATTGCGACAGGATCGAAGCGCCATCTCCTGTTTGGGCAAGGTTAAGCGTATCTAAATAGTCTACAAGCGTCTACAAGCAGCACATTGGCAATGACACTACAAGGGTAAGTTTTATTTCAGTATACCGGTATAAGTCAGATATCTGCATTCAGTTTTCTGCATGCTCAGATTGTTCAGATTTGCCATACATATTAGTATCAATAACCCTATTCAAAGTTGTAGTGTGGTAGCTGACCCAAAGCAAATCGGTTAGATTACAATTCTGTAGACAGCTAGACTTTTCTTATCAATTTTCAAGGAGAACTGCGTCAATCTCCCAACTTTATTTTTGAATCTCAAAGTTATAGTGCATGATCTCGGGGACTCTTTCCTACGTCATTTAACAACCGATTGCAATCAAGCTTATAGAATACCACTCAAATGATCATGAGAGCAATTCATTTCCATTAGCGAAGTTAATGAGGAATTATATTCCTCTCGCCTGATTTCACGTTTCAAATTGAAGTAAAACACTTAGCAATTAACATGACAGTAATGAAGTAATTTACGACGGTGCCTCTATTGTCTCCCGGCCTTGACGATTAATTATGGAGCTTCTATTTGCACGAAAGGTTGTCAACAGTTTTGCCTCTGACTTCTCTGACGGCATATTCATATTCCTCTCCCAACGGGAGCTTTTGTAGACGGCGTATTCAACTTTTTGTTAGCGCCGCTTTGTAAATATGTCCCTTCGTCATTTGTGATCGACAGCTTTACTTTATTTGATTTCAAATGATTTTCTTGATTGCACTGATCATTTGTCATGTATTACAGCTTCATCAGTCATGCCCTATAATGTTGTAGATGCTAAAATATATCAGTTGTAGAATCAACTCATCAGTCAATTGAATGCTGCGAGGCCACAGGTCATTCTTTTGATTCAATACTTTCTTTAAAATTCATTGCACAGACCAAGATCAAGACTATAATGACATCTATGACTTATATATCCGGCACTAAAACAAGTACCTTATGGTAGTGTCACTCAAAAAGCACAATAAAGGAAAAAGTTGGGTTAGTGTGCTTCATAAGATAATAACACACAATAATGAATATAATACACAATCGTTAATTATGTTAGTCCTTAAAAGGGCTGATAGGCGTTCATGCCGGTCAGCGGGTAAGATACTAGTACACTCCTACATATAAAGAATAAAACATTAGGCGCAGAGAACAATAAAACGAAATATACAATATGTGAACAGTCCAGAAAGGCTAACAAACATCAAAAAGAAGGGGCTCATCAGCAAGATGACCAGCTAGGTCGCGTTTCGGGTCCTTTAACATCTTGTACGCTCAAACCCTAGCTGGCGCCTTCACATACTTCATCATAATTTTGTTATCATCGTTACACAGACACTGATCATTTAGGCAGCATTTAAAATAGCAAAAACTGTTAGGAGATAATGTCGCCTGCCAAGCATAGGAGCATCAACGATCGATGTATTTCTTGGTTGAAGTGCAGTTTTTTAAATGATAATCACGACTTTAGATTATTATGCGTGTCACGCGTGAGGGGAGCAGCATGTTTCTGAGATCTATTACTCTACAAGCATTTGGGTTCATCTTTGAATGTACAGTGATGGTCAAACACGGCTCACTGAAATCTAAATGCCTTGTTCAAACACTTCAGTTTTAGGGTAAAACAGCTCTTATTAAGACAAAGGAAATAGTAACTTGAAGAAATCTCCAATTTAAGTGAACTCTATCAATTTTTATAAGAGTGTAAAAAAATTAGAGTTCAGTGTAATAAGTATAAATAAACTATATGCTAAAAAAATTAATATAAAAATAGATAGGGCTTTGAGGAACATTTACAATTTTAGACAATTAAGTAATCAAGGCAATATATTCGGCGACTTTTTAATGTGAATTCTCATAAATTGTAATTCATTGCTTGTGATTTTTAGAATAATTTTAGGTACTTGTAAAGTCAACGACATGAAATGAAGCTTTTGTGGTCATTTGCTCTATGCCGCATTGAATGCCGAATGATGGCGACATACTTCATGTTTTATCGTATAGAGATCAATCATTCTGCCATGTAGCAGCAATAATGTGCCTTCCGAATCATGCATGAGCCATTGTTTGATTGAACGATTCCAATAAATGACATGCATCTTAAGCAATATATTGATAAAAGAAATCAATTTTTCTTCTTCCTCAAAAGTTGCAGCCAAACTGCATTAAGTAATGTAAAATGATAAACTGGTGAAGTGTAATGGACCAAAACATCATTTTTTGTCAGTTGTTATATTTCCTTTCTATCAGTTTTGTTGATGTCCATGCTGATGTCTCCAGCATTCCAGTTTTCCAAAGTTTGGGATACCATGCAGAGATAATTACGATGTCTGACTGTTATAATCAATGCCGGAAAGTCAAAGAAGCAAGCACAGACGGAGAGAGGTTAACAGATAAACGTATGTGCATTCATATTTGGACGGAGGAAGGTATTAAAGTTATATTTTCCAAAGTATGTTCGTGAAAAATCTCTGAAGGATTTAGAAATCGTGAAATACACATTTTTATGGTTGTACACGTAGTATATTAGCTGAGAATTAATTGATCACACACGTGTTTTACAGATGCTACGGTTAACACAGTAGTTAAAGCTAATAATGAGCGCAAAAGCAATATACATGTAATTGTTCTAATGAAATTATAGATATTAGCATACTGAAAATTAGATTCTAAGGTAATCTGAAATGAATCATTTCAAAATCACAATATGGACGTCTTATGCATCTGTAGGGTCACGCATTTAAGAGATACTGGCTTTAAGAATCCGATGCGCTTGCATAATATTTAATGACTAGAGCGGACATGGACAATGAAAAGAATATTGCGTCGCGGACATGCGTTGTCATGACAACAGCACCTTAAAAGTTTCTGACCTCCTGTGGTTGGCGGTGGTGAGGTGTCGATACCTTGTCTATGTGATAACTATTCGCAGCTATTGTAATTTTTCCTGTAGAATAAAAGCATTTTGATGTATTACCGTACAAGATTGCTTTGCGACACGATCCTGCGACTACCCCATGCTTCACAAATTTCATTCTTCTCAAAACCTAGCAACATTGAGAATTTGACGCCGATAGGCACCTAACCGAGCAGTTGAAATTACCATCAACCAACAGCTGTTTCCCATTCTATTCCCATTTGAACAAAGCGAAAAGTCGGACTTCTGTGCACTTAACAATCATATTTTGAAAATTTACTTATTAACAGTAGATACAATTTGGTCGTCCATCCAGAGATGAAAACTGACTGCCATTCTGAATTGGCCTGGATTTCTGGATTATTTTCATTTTGTGAAGAGTCTTTATTTTTTAAGAAATTACTGTCTGCACCATACGCAAATGGACATAGAATCTAGATTAGCTTTGTTTTCTTAATTTCTTTAGTGGATAAATACTTTTTCAGAGTTTCCTATAGACTGTATGTGCATGTTGATGAGTTTGAAACATATAAATAAGTATTGGACTTAAATTTCATTTGCACATTGTGATAGCTAATCAATCACATTTATTGTAATGCCAATTACAGCAGCGATTTCATCAAGTCCTAACAAATCCTTTCGTCAAAATTATGTGCGACATGAGTCAATGATAAAACTATTCTCCTGTACGGAGCACAGCCCCAGTAATAGATTGATTAATTAATTGTGTAATTAGTTCATTAAATCTAATTTATTGACATTTCATGCCGCAAGAAATACCCGATGATTTGAAATGTTTATTCTCTCGTCACTTCCACTGACGAGAAAAATGACTATTCAATCATTTTGTATATTTGAAGTTGTGTATTGATGCTTAAGCACGATTTCGCCTTGCGGAATTTAATATTCTCAAAGTACTTTAATAATTTTTATGAATCAATTGCGCGGTTCATCATGCATAACAAGAAAATGTCTAAAACATCCAGCAGATGGATGCACAGCGCATGAATGTGAAATGCTTAACTGTCTGCTACAAATGCAGGTGCACTTTCAGAGCAAACAAATATTCCTAGGACATACCAAACTGAAAAAAGATACTGCAGTGCTGGAGGCAGATTTGTGTTACATTGTATATAGGAATCAGACACAACCGATAATTTTATACGTTGGAAGTACAATTGATTTTGAAATCTGACATAAAGCATTTTGCATAGATGGTGGCATAAATCACGCATAAGTAATCAACTGTTGCGATTAGATTCTCAAAATGCCTTTCAAGTATATGTCTGAAGATCAATGACTGAGAGATATCTCATATCCACCTGTGCAAGGTGCAGAACGGATTCATTGGAACTCAAGTTTATATTCAGCACTTAAAATGTTTGAAAGATGCTTTATTTCAGATAATTTGACAGGACCTAAAAAACTGAATTGATAAACTTGATGAATAAAATTAATGCAGAATCTGTTGAGATATGAAATTGTTGAAAATGTTTATCAGTCATCGGAAAAGCCCTTCTGAAAAACATGACGTCATATTTTGCACACATGATCAAAAGTATTAACAATAAATCCATTGACAGAACTTTCAAAGAAAGGACCATTGTCCTTTACCGAGGACCAAGATCACACCAAAATGTAAGCTTGGAATGCATTGTTCATTAGTTGGTAAAAATGACTGATGTGTGCTGTAAGATCCAGCCAGATAAGCTTGCAGTCAAGCTTGCGAAATACTTTCTCAGAAGATGGGTACGTAGCCTACAAGATGATTAGTATTCTAAACTGGTAAACGATGACAAGAAATTTGAAGATAAAGATAGTCGCTCAATTCATTAATTCAAAACAATACCCAATAACAATGAATACCAAAATCAAAACAAAGTAATATGAAAGTAATGTATTTATCTTCAAATGCATTGACCATCACAACTGCTTCAAAAGTTTGATGACAAGAAAGGGAAGAGATTTAAAACTGCCTTCCTGAATTCTTATCAAAGCAATTTTAGATTTCATTGTCAAGAAGCTATCTAGAACTATCAAGAACTATCTAAAGAAACAAAAAGTTTCTCAAAATATCCTGATCTGATGGAAGGCTGGTTAAGTAGAATTGCCAACATCGATGCAAATGCCAAAGCATCGTGAATCCTTCAAATGCAGAAATATTGAATTGCATTCTCTCGTTGAGAAAACAATGACACTTGCTGCGAAAATTATATATAAGCTGCATTATCAGCGAAATAAATATATTTAGAATGTATCAGGATGCAAGCTAAACTTGATGTTAGATGCTTAACATACATGGCACTTACGCTACATTGGTAAATAAGTGGTCAAGGTAAGAAACAGTTGTTGAGAGCTTGGTTCCTAAAGCTCTGCAAAATATAATATGTGTGTGTACAAAGCACACTCTTTGATGCCAGTGAAATATCCAAGCAAAAAGATCTTTTCAATAGGCCCTCTTTGCTCAATCATTCTACATTATGTCCGAAACGTCGGGATAAAATTCCAAAATCTTTTATGTTTGTTCAGTCTGGTGTATACATTATTGACATAACAAGCACGCATTTCTTCACAGATGAAAAATCTTCAATTTCTGTTAGATACTCGCATTTCGTAAATTCGTGCGATATGTTCAGTGCATTATGAATGTTGATGAAAATTTTCCATGTAGACTAGACTACATTGGAAAAGTGCGAACCATCGAATCGGTATGACTTGATGTTTCACGATTTGATAAGCACGCATGTTTATTCGGATATACATGTAAATATGCAATGCTGGGTGACACAAGAATCTTTCCGGGATTAAATGTGTCTTGAAAACGTTAATACGTTAATGTTGTTGTTGCTGTTTTGCCCGTCTCCGACCAGCAGATAGGAGGCTTCGTATCATGACAATACAAAGCGACACACCCAGTAAGCAAACGGCCATCGCTGAGGGGACTTTGGACAAGGCATACCAGCTGTTGCATATAAAAGCAAATAAATGCCTGCTGCTGAAGGTATGGCCATGGTTATCGCCATGGCGAGCAGTGCCCCAGGGAGGAGATGGTCATCCCGATATCACCGGATGGTATCACCATTGAAGAAGGCCGAGGGCCGAAATATATCTATTGTCAATATTACATCGTTATTTTCATAGGAGCGGGTCAGAGTGTGCCACATCCGTCCACCTCCTCAAGGTCGACGCTTTCTATTACCTCCGAGTGAAGAGAGTTCTATTACGTACGGGTGACATGTTATTTATTCATTGATTATAATTGCTATGACAACTGATGTGTGGTGGTGAGGGTTCGATAATGCCAATTGACACAGTCCCATAAGTGGCTCGTTAATAAGCACAGGTCTAGTTAACCTTGGTCGTAGGTTTGAATCCTACCAGCCACTCATCTTTTGCATGGCAATTTGATCTATCGTTTATTTAATTTCATTGTCCCAATATAAAGCAGCATTGACCGGGAGAGGCAGCAACCCTGATGATCCCACCCCACACCTTACCTCCGAAGGGGGCGCCGGCCATTGCTGAGGGAACTTTGGACAATTAACAACTATGAAATTTAATAAACGATAGATCAACTTGCCATGCAAAAGATGTGCGGCTGGTAGGATTCGAACCTACGACTAAGGTTAGAAAGAGAACCACAAGGAGGAAGTTAATGTTCTCATATTAGTTCATACTCTTCATTTGATACAACTCTAATTTTATGCTTTGATCGGTAAAGTCTCTCAATTGACCTGAAAGTTTTTTTGTTTTCTTTTGAAAGGACAATTAACTGATCTCTATTATTTACTCGTGTCTTGATTTGTGACTTCATTTTGACCACGGAAAAATCGAAATGTATTTTCATTAAACTTATATGGGAGCTTCCTAATAAGTGTCCCGTACATCTCTCAGATGAAAACAGAATCTTATGAAACAAATGTCTAAAACAAAATATGATCAATAAGAATATGTTGTCGAGAATAAATTTATTTGAGGCTGTTTGAAGCTCAATGCTAGAAATGCTATCAAAAGGATCAAAAGAAACTTCACGTAACGTCATTGACAATAACAAAAACTACCAAAGATGCTTTTTCAACTTAACGTTGTACATCAACTTCAAATTCTGAATAGATTTTGACAACATTTGATTAGAGAAATTATATTTTTCAAAGCTGAGAGGAACTTAGTCAAAGCATTTACACAGCAAAGCTGAAAAATCAGTTGAATAATTTCGCTGGTTAAAAAGAATTCTGGGCACAGAGCATCGTAAATTGTATCTCTTCAATTAGAAGTCTACTTGTATAAAAATGCTCGTCATTGTCGGGGCCTGTCTACATGCATGCTGTTGAATTTTAATCAAAAATGTAGGCCTAAACTCATTTGAAACAACGTGCAAGACTTGCGGCAAGAATCTGCAATTGTGGCAGGTCTTCCTCATTAGATTCTCCTTAACATTGATGTACACGCATGCAGATTAGTGCCTTAGAGAGCAGCTGAAATTCACATTCATGCTTTCAAATCATAGCACTCGATGAAGGTAGCCGGGCAAAAATCGGAAATTTTCCAATGCAGATGGCTTTACTTCCTACATCATCAAAAAAGCTGTTATCCATTGATTTAAACAAAGCAAAAAAGTTGGATTTCTATGCTTACAAACTTCCAAGTACTTTCCCCGTTCATGTAGTATAAGTACAAGTACATTAAAGATGAAACATGAACTAAAGAGCAGACTTTATAAGTATTTTTTTTGATATAGATTTGTTAACCCTTTGCTTCTCTTTGACCTGATCGCTTCCGACGAAAAGAAGATTTTTCCAGAATGCAAACCAATGAATGATTTCCGTTAGTGTGACAAAGCTGTGACTGCGACATTTTACCATTTCCCTTCTGTAAACCTTGATAAGGCGGCTACCGTTAGATTATCTCTGTCTTCCTCCTTATTCAGGATGCATTTTATGGTTGAAATAGAATATCATCGTTTGCTCAAAAAATATTTAGATTGCTGCTACCATCAGTGGCGCATTGATATGGCTATACTACTGATTTAAACAGGTTGTAGGCGTTTAAGACAAGAGAAGGTTGAATACAAGCAAATGAAATACATCCAAGATTTTCAAAGCCTGATACACGATAGCATTACAATCCTTTGCCAAATATAGTCAATATTATTTTTCAGATCTCATCGTTCATGAAATGGACGTGGAATTTAAAAATATATTTCGTAGCATGAAATCTTGAAAATATTGCAATGGGATGCATAGAAATGGATTGAAATGTTGGAGCAGTTAATCAGCAACTGATCTCTAGCTGATTAGAAGAACAGTGATATCATTTGCAGCTAATTTTTATTGAGCATGGGATGCTGGTGAAATTTTCAAAATGTCCAAATTACGATTGAAAATGATATTCATGGAAGCAAATATTGGAAACTCAGGTAGAAGAATTCTAAAAAGCAGCGTTAGAAAAATCTGTTTTTTCGTTTATAGTTTGATAACGCAGGGGGGTGATTATGCAATAGAAAATAGGTTACTAGCAAATGTGGCACAACAATGAACAACAATATTCTAAAAGTTCGACACTTGTTTTGGGACACCCGGTAATAATTAAGCGAAGGGCAGAGGGAAAATCATATATTTCCAAATGAGAGTGATACATGCAAAATATGATTATGTGAAATTGGTTCACGCAACTTATTATGAAGAACATTAAGTCGATTACCAGTATATTGAATGTTTTACTCAAGGATGTGTGGACTTTGAGCTTTTTCTTCATGTAGGAGTATTTGTGACTATTGCGCAGTTAATGCTCATACAGTAATTTTATGATACTACGCATTCTACGTGTGAATGCTAGCAGACGCCCTCTAAACGATGCCATTGTATTGAAAGGAAAGATATTCACCGAAGTCAGGAAATATAATTGTGCTTGTGAAAATGCTAGAATTGTCCTGTAACGCAGGATTATTTGAATAAGTTGTCAATATCAGTAACCATCTGTCTAATTATTTGATAAAATCTCGATGAAACGTATGATCATTTATCATCATCGAAGTGAGAGGTATTGTGAAATTGTGCAATCGAAATAATTCAACTTTAATAACGATACCTGCATGGCGCCGTACACAAGCATGTATGCATATGAACAAATTTCTCTTTACAAGTATACGAATGTTTCCGTTGCATGATATTTTAGTCTAGTTTTGTAAAACCTGATGTTGGGTATTAATAATGACGCTTAGAGTAAATAAGACTTCGCCAAATTAAAAGAGATGGCAAGTTAAATTGGTGGCCATTTGTCTTGCTTCATTAAAATCGTCATAAATCAGCCGAAAATTCAAAATCTGATTTGGCAAAATGTTCAGCATAGTTTTAAGTCAATCATAAGTGAGCAATATTTCGAGTTTTTCGTTGAGGATTTCTTCAAATCTTTAAAATCAGTTAAACATAAATGTTTAAGTCTGAACCTCGAATTCAAAAAAATCTAGATTTGATTGGAAGCAATGTCCATTAATTTTAAAATCAGAGTATGCGAAATGTGATTACAGTACTTACATGCACACTGTAGTTAAGCAACTTCATTTTCAACGCAGAACAAAAGATTGAGGCAAAGAGTGTGTATTTTAGTATACCCTATAGGCGTGTAATTTCCACAAGAAATCCGTTTTTTCAAAAAAGGAATCCAATGACAAAAATGTTGCACTGGAGTCCCTGGATATGTCACTCATTTTCCTTCATACTTTGATTCGAACTCTAATTCATGCAATTTTGTGGTGCACAATTACACACCCACGATCTTTATAGAGATGAATGTAAATGTAGCCGAATTGTTTTGTTTTCCATTTTGTACGCCTAAATTCTCCGCAATAATAACAACCCATCGGCGATCAAATGCTCCTATTCAAATGTTTTACTTTTCCGTTGCTCTAACGAATAAAAAGAGAAACGAAAGTGTAGCGTAATCTTCACGATAACGTCATTTCCTGGCCTCAAGAATAACAAGCAAAGGAAAGGATGAGATTTTTAAGATATTCTACATCTGGGTAGCTCGAACGATACAATAATTCGTGCTAGAAGCAAGTAGGGACAAGATTCTATTGGAATTGAGGTTGATAAACGATGTACTCGAGTGTCGGGATGTCAAGGGATAGAACTGCGTTGTCATCACTTACAATTGACAGGCCTGGCGCCGATCCCGCTCTCCCGCAGGAGAGCATTTACTATTAACAGCCTGCGAAATCAAATTCAACACGACATTTGATCACTCACTGCGATAGTAACGATAAGGTTCTTCGTCTCTTGACACCTCTTTCGGGCCGCGGAGGTGATGCAAGCCGAAGTCTGTGATCTTGAGAACGAATCGGGAGTCGACGAGACAATTCGAAGATTTGAGGTTGCCGTGAGGTCCGATGCTGCCATGAAGATAAATCATTCCCTGTAGATACAAAAGAAAACGACTTTGAATTTCATGAGATTTATCTGTACATCTATCAATAAGATGGAAATTATAAGCCAAGCTGCTGATGATTGACTTTCATTATAAAGATTTTCATCGAAAAGACTTTCAACATAATTTTTTTGAAAATTTCACTCATAAAGGGATGATATCATGCAAGTTACTTACGATTCACAATTAACACGGGAATTTAAAATATATCCGCAGAATAGGAATCAGAAATTCAGATATTGATAACTTTGACACTCTTCTTTGTTGTTCAATGAATGCAGACGTAGCTGTCTTTTCAGAGGCAAAGTATTCTTTAGTTCCTGTGGTTTTACGGAAAACAAGTGTTGTGTACAGAAATACAGATGCTCCTTTTGGTTCTTTTAGCATTTGGCAGTTGAGCTGCATTTGAGGATTAGAAAACAGAGAAAAAGAAAGCATTTTATTTCAAATAAACAATA
Organism: Prostheceraeus crozeri; assembly: GCA_907163375.1. NCBI lineage: Eukaryota > Metazoa > Platyhelminthes > Polycladida > Euryleptidae > Prostheceraeus > Prostheceraeus crozeri. The sequence continues at coordinate 69,563 of CAJQUW010012888.1, read as the reverse complement.
TTTTCATTTATATAATGCTCTGACTGCGTGTGAGCAGCTTAATCATCTTAAGCTACTAATTTAGAATCTTTAAGTCGTGAGTGAACATTTTTCCGCAGCCAATGTCTGCTTATTATTTGTTTCATATTAGTTCAAGCTGGAAAAGTGGAAACTTTTGATAACGACAGGCACTTACAGTACATCTTTCTCCGGAAACCTCAACAAGCTGTCATCAAATAATGCAGTAGAAATAATGTGCAGAGGGAAAATCCTTCTCGCGTTTATTCAAATTAAACTGAATGTTTTAAGTTACTTTTATTCTTACATTGAACTTGCTTGTTTTCGGTCAATGTTTTGCACTTCTACGATGATTGTCAATTGCAGTCTATTGCAGAGTTGCATCTTTGCAGTTTGTAACTTACAGAGAATGCAATAATTCAAAAGTTGATACCGCTCGCAACTCTACAGGGAATTGAAGAACAATCTAGGTGACTTTCGGCGTACCTTTGAAGAGATATTACTTGAGAAGAAACTTAGCTGCATTTACTTACGTAATCAAAGATGTGTGCCTTGAACACTATTAATGAAAGTGCATATCGTACTGCAGACGTACTTTGGCTTGATGCTTGTAAAATTATATAACTCGCTCTGCGTCTCAGGCTAGCTCTACTCATGGAAAATTGGCTACTATACACCGGTGCTTGAATTATCATGTTTCTTTTCTACCTTTTTAAGTTTTAGGAGGTCTTGAGTTACTTATGAAATACAATAGCAGTAGTGTCTATGATAGTGTTGCTTGCAAAAGATGACACTGCATTTGCATGTATTTAATCCGAAATGAACTGCACATCATTGCATTTCTTCAATTACATGTCACTTTGGCGATCAGTTATCTAGAGGTCGGGAAAATATGTGAATAATTTTGCAACTTTATGTTTTTTTCATGTGACCGTTTACCCCAAAATATGTGATGAAAAAATAAAAATATATGATCAAAATATTCAAAATTGCAGCTTATTAATGAATAAGGATCAATGATCATAATTATTGTTCATCATAAGATCAATTATACAGGGTACAATCCATTATTTAGTCACGAACTCGTAGGTAAAGCATACAATTCATGGTCATTCAGTCTCTAACTCTCTGGGAATACATAATTTTCACCATGATTTTGTTGAGATTCGTTTTTGTAAGAGAATGTCGACGATCATCAAGCACGTTCTTGTGTTGAAATCAGGCCACAATAGGCGCACAGTATCGTTGATCAAATGAGATATCGTAGACGAGTTTGTTTTCTCGAGAAGCGCACAATTTACGAGAAACGGAGGGTTGTACTTTTCAATATCCAGCCTTCCAATGAGAACATTAGCGATATATTGAACACATGTATCCGTGGTCTCATCGATGCCAATCCAAATAGGACAGTCTTTCAATTAAGTTTGGATCTCAGTCTTAACATCTACGCAGCAATCATTCAAATGAACTCGTTGAATCGTCGTTTCATCTGGTAGCGTAATCTCGAATCCCGACGTTTTTCTCGAAGAATTCACATTCTGTAGTTTAATCCAGGCAATTTTAGCAGATAACATTTCTTCACATAGTTCCCTGCCAAGGATATCAGTATATCAGATTTCTTCTTATCCCTTTCCTTATCCCTTCTTATCTCTTTTAATATAGTGTTCTGAATATGAGTGCCTGTTTTCTGATGTTGGCTTAACTGTGATTTCTGCATTGCTTCGATGGCCTTCTCACAAGATAAACAAAATGCACTTTTCCATCAGGCATGAACTTGAACATTGTACTCTCGTTGAACTCTTTCAGCCATTTAGCACGGACGTTGGCGCTAGCAGTCATAATTCCAGGATATACATGTAGAGTATCCCCGGAATTCCCATCATTAAAGTACTTCGCTTTAGTCTCCTTTCATCGATGGTTCAGAGCTCACATCGATTGGACTAGATGTAAATTGTTGGCTACCAAGCTACTACTATGAATTCCTTACACTGACGTCACCATCGCATCACCACTAAATCACGCCTTCACAAGGGATATGCTTGCTCAGCAGTTAACACTACGCACCTACAAAGGAAAACTATGGGAAAACTCAAGCCATCATTGACAACTACCGGCTGAATAATCAAAAACATTTGCAGTAGTTTGAGTCACTAAAGAAATCAAAAAATATTAGACGATTTTCGTAAAATATGTGATGATTTGCTTAAACATAGATTTCATATTTTCCCTGTAATTTCTCCCATTTTATGTGAAAAACATCTTTTAAGTTATTGCTTAAGTTATTAAGTTATTATATACATGTACTCATACAAATGTGAACCGCAAATTGCCGATCATGTGCTAACATGAGGTGACCAGATTTTCCTCCATCAAAACTGGGACACCTTACAAAGTAGTAAAAGGAGTTTATAGACAGATGCTCAGTTCATTCTCATATAATTTTACAAAGAATGATCATTGTCAACAAAAGCAACGAATTTTAGAACACCTTACTGGTCTCTGTCACGAGTAACAGCGCCAAAACCATGATGTGGCCATCTCGGAATCTTTGTTTCCGATCAGTCCATTATATTTTTGCACATTCCTTGTGATTCGCGAATTTATTACCGGATATTTTTGTCCTTGTAACCTATGTGGAACATGAGCCTACATTTGCGTTCAATATTATTTTTGCATTTCTAAATTCGTCCATATTTCTGCTGCGTATTTGATTTTATTATCTAATTGACTCTCTACTGATTTCTTTTGCCATTTTCAGTAGTATTTCATATCTTTTCTATCTGTGTTCTACCATTAACAGACTGTCTCCTCGTTGTTTTTTAGCACAGAAGATAGCGGGTCCTTATTTCATTTTCATCCATGTACTCATAGACCAGTAGGTATATTACAGTATTTGCAATTTTTTCCGAAAATTGTTTCGTAATAAGGCACAGATAACCAACATACAGTGCTTTCAAATGCTGTTGTGTTGCTGAAGCAGTGATTCAATTTTGATAAACGATGTGTCGATTCCATTTCTTTATGTTCTACAGATTATTTTTTGCAGGTACTTTGCTTTCTCAATTGTATAATTTTTTTGGTAGGCCTGACGAAAATGCTTGGAAGCTTTCCATGACGCAGGATTTCAGCATGAAGACGACATTTTTTATGATAATTGGCAGATGGTATGAACTGTTCATCAGCTTTTTCATGATGTAAGGTTTTAAGATTCGTTGATTGTACATAAAGATGTGCTAACATGTTTTACCAAAAAGATTCTTGCTAAAAATATCTGACACTATTCTTTCCCTAGGTTCTCGTGTAATATGGACAAGGACGAAAAACGGGGGAGTAAGTAAGTAAATTTGAGGGTGCTCAATGTCAATGAACTTCTTACCATGTAAAAGCTTTGATTAACACATTAAATTGGCAGAGCGTTAATGCTGTATCTGGTCAGTTGCGGTCAGCATGATTAAAAATATGAAATTTTGTTATATTCATTCACTGATGAGAAGTCGGCTTTGATGCTCTTCAGGGCAGTGGTTTTGTAATTGTAAATTGAATATTTTCCTCGAATCAGAACAAGTGGGCTTTCGACTTCAAAAGCCCTTGACAAATTTAATTGAATTTTTCCAATTAAAGCATTGTCCTTAGTGAGCGAACGTGCCATAATCAATAAATTCCACTCTTTATTTGGTGCTAGTAAACTTGCAAAGTATTGAAACAGTCAAGGTTTTAGGGTCAAGAGCTACGGATCTCATCTCTAATTCCTTCTCGGCCACCTTGACTTTTAATAGACTGTTGCATTTCAGGCTCTTCTATTCCAAATTTGAGTTTCTCCAGTTCTTGGTTCTCCGCAATTTTAGACTGTCGTGTTTTGAGATAACTAAGAAAGATATAGTCCGACAGCTAGAACGAGTTTCTGCAGGGAACGAGGCCGAAAGTGAGACACGATGTACACCCTATGCCTACTACGAATCGGCACGTCTGCGGTGTTCTAGTGAGTTCCTCCTCTTGTCAGACAGGATCAAAGAAAAATACATGTACATCCAATGGGAGGCAGATGAAGATTTTGGCTAAAATGAGATTTTCTATGTTTTCTATGATTAAAAGAAAAGTACTAAGCCCAGAGTCATAATTTTTGGCACGGAATGTCTTAAGGTCATTTTTGATTATGTACATGTGCTGTTATCATGCATCTGATCGGAAATGTATGTGAGAATGTGGTTGAATGTGGATGAAGTTGCTCTAAATGTTTTTGTTTGCAGACATTAAGAGGCTCGCCAAAACTAGATGTGTTTAGCTTTATAGACAGGGGTGAATGAAGATGAAAGGAAATGACCTGAAGACATGCATGTTTTCTCTGATCAAACGAAAAGTACTCAGGCCAGAGTCATAATTTTTTGGCGTGGAATGTCTGAAGGTCATTTCCTTTTATGTTCATGCAACCCTGTCTATAAAGCTAGACACATTTAGATTTGGCGAGCCTCCTAATGTCGGCAAACACAAACATTTTGAGCAACTTCATCCACATTTAATCGCATTCTCACATACATTTTCGATCAGAAGCATGATAGTAGCACATCCACATCATTGGAATTGACCTGAGGACATTTTATGTTAAAAATTATGACTAGACTTAATACTTTTCAGTTGATAAGAGAAAACAATGAATATTTCATTTTAAACAAAAACTGCAATCTGCGTCCCATTGGATTCACATGTGTTTTTCTCTGATTCTGTCTGACAAGAGGAGGAACTCACTAGAACTCGGCGGACACACCGATTCGTAGTAGGCACATGCGGTGTACATTATTCTGCGAAAGTCTCATTTTCGGCCCCGTTCCCTGCAGAAACTGGTTCTGGCTGCCGGACTAAGAATGCAATAACAATAAAATGGAAATCCATTGTAGTGTCCAAAAAAAGTCCACACAGTATGTCACTCTGAGCAGTCGTGTGACATTGTCTCGTTCACGGAATCTATTGTTCAGGTACGTACATCAGGGTTGAATCCGGGTCGAATCCGCGGGTCCGTCCGGGCCGCAGATGTGTCTGATCCGAATTCAACCTTGATGCACATGTATTCATTTAATGAGAGACGTCTGCGGTTTTGCTAGAGCCAACACATATCGTCGCTGATACTGTAAAGAGCCGCAAGCCAATTTCGGTTACTTTTAGGGAGAGCTTTTTACAGAAGATGACATTTTGTAATTGGACATTGTAATTGGGCAATGTCATGATTAGCTAATTAGTGGTTGATGCATCAACAACTTAAGGTTTCCATAAAATGGAATGACTAAGTAAGATAACATAGATGTCAATTATTTTTAGCCATTTGAGTGTTAATGCACATTTACGTCACTTTGTCAGTTGACATAAAAATGTTTGAAGACTAGAGAGTCATATAATTAAGTGATGAGGACAACCGCTTTAGTTTTATAGCATGATGAATAAAGGATTGTCTCTTTAATAAAAGCACAGATGATAAACTGAAGTGACAGCATTAGTAACAGCGTTACAGTAATGAGACTAAATATCAGAAATAAAAAATCTTGAAGCTATATTGAGTGCTTGGCTACATTTTACACTATTCTGCAGCCGACATTTGTCCGTCAAATCAGCTAAAAATAGAATTCTAATGAGGCATCCTCTAAACCTGTAGAAGTGTCAATTGTTTGTATCATTGACTATGTACGAAGGACGAAAATGCAAAAATCTCTAGCTCATGAAGTTGAGTTTCTGCTGCATTACTTTGATGATGCAAGCGCATAATGTTTATTTGTTTTGCTCTTTATCTCTGCTCAGAAAATATTCAAGGATCGTTTGAAAAATTGAAAAACCTCTCGAAAACCACTCTTTCAAATTTTATCTAAAACCACAACCTTCAGCTTATGAGATTATTTTCAAAGGATATTAATCGCATGGCAGCAAACTGTGAAAATGTTCTCAATTTTGAAACTTTCAAGGAATTAAACTCTATTAAGAGGATTGAGTTTTTGTGTTCCACCATTAACTAAACATGCAATGTTGACAGTGAATTTGAGTTGTCTTTCGAACAACTTATTCCATAATTAATATCCGCAGTTGCTGACTATGGAAATAAAAATGAAATCGGAACTGTTTTCTCAAAGTTACCTTTATCAGTAAAGACATATAATTTTCGCAAGCTTGACAGTTGTTTATCTGTGACTGTCTTGAGCAGGAAAAATAAAAAGGAACTCATATAACACGGTAGGGAAAGTTATTTGGAACACGATCGACAAATGAGAACTTCAGAAACACTATTTCCGTCAAGATTTGGATCTCTTTATGCTATCAATTTCCGATTATTTGCCTTCTTTTACATGCATTTAATCGACTTTATTGACATTTAAATGCTTCCTGTCTGTACTTTTTCATAGTAAGGTTTTGAAAATTGTGTATTGTACTCACATATAACACTGAATATAATATTATATGCTAAAATGCGTGATTTCCAAGTTGATATCGATTATTGGCCTATGACAATACATGCGAAAGTACTAGAAAGTACTGGGACATCTCTATCAAAATACTATGCGCATGCTGTAGAAAAAAATCACTTATATTTGGCATTGCACAAAAGAAAGTCCTCATCCATAGATTTAATGGACTCGTCTCCTTCGGAGACTCGTCCATATATACTGATATACATAAAATGTGTGCGCATTATATACTTATATCACTTTTTAGACTGCAAGTCATGTTTTTTTCTTCCAATCTGCAAATTGATGTATTATAGATTATTCAGAGTAATTAATGACATCATCGTAGATGCGTGCCAAAATTCATGGTATTTTATGGATCCTTATATACTTGCACAAAGCATGCTGGATGTTTATTGAACATGCTAAGGATACCTGATTATGTGAATGACAATAGCTTAACACACAATTAACATATGGCCCTCAACTGGAGTCAAAAAATATTTTTAATATGAAATTTCAAAAATAAATTCAAACTGAAATGAAACTTCAAAAATGAAATTTCTAACTTGAACTTTGAGTCTTGGCTTAACCGTTTCGGCAATAATAAAGATAAAAAAATATTGAAAACAACACAATGAATTATTTGCACAAATAATTCATCGAATAATTGATGAAATTCAAGTGTATCACACATCACATGAAAAGCATCTCATTTTTGGTAACACCATACAGTTGATAGACAACAAATTCATGTGCAATTAATGCATGTTGCTATTCTGTCAAACAATTGAGACAATTATTTCAGTGCATTTACATGTACACGGATATAATTTTCTATCTTCTTCTATAGTTGAAAAATACATTCAATAAAAAACATCTCGGTGCACATTCGCTGATTCGCACCGTCGGAATGAACACTAAACACATATAAAGATTAGTTCTATTGATGTACTTAGCTGTCAATAGCGAATGAAAATCATAGATTGCTACATTAATTCAATGACTTGCTGTTGAATTGCAGAATAAGATATGGACATAAGTACGCCTAATTGAGCATCCATAAATTCATTTTCTAGAATGTGTAAGGAAGACATTTCTGCCTCCGAGGTCTTCGTGTAAAGAGTGCACCAATAGATTACATTCATCAACAGAGCTTGCAGCATTATGTAAAACATGCTTGCAAATTATAATTCTAAGATTTCAATGAAATTCGAAACAAAGCATTGAGATTTAATAAGCAAATATTTCTTTAATTGTCCACAATGTAGCAAAGAGCAAAAGAAAAGGAAATACTGTATGTACCTTTCTGCACAGACGGATAAATACATTTTTGAGACGAATAGTTTTGTTCTTGGTAGTCACGTTCAAAGCACCGGCTTCGAGAAATAAATGTTCTATACGCTAACAATTTCTTAGACAATTCTGTGAATCAGTCTGAAGGACGATATTTCGACAACGCAGTGTCTATCCATCATTTAATTTTCGTGAATAGAAATCCCAAGAAATTAACAAGCGCTCGACAAAGCATATCAAAGAAAAACAAACAAAGCAAATCTAATTTTTTTCATTTCTATTCACTTTTGAGAAAATTGACAAACAAATCAAAGAAGTCTTCAATCATGAAGTCTTCAACGCTGCAGTCAGACATGCTGTTAAACAACGTTTCACATCTCAAACTGCACGGTTGATAAGAGTTCTATTGCATACAAGTTTGTTTGTCTTATAATTTATCGAAATTGATGTAGTCAGCATACATTAATTCGAATTAAATGTTCATATTTTCATAAGTGGTGTAGGGAGGTGAAAATGTAAAGAAGAAATAGTCCGGCAAGTCATAAGCTGGTCGCTTGCAGTCTTCAGTGTGAGGGGCGATTTCTCTCGGTCCAATTTTTTTAGCCTCGCTTCAAATGTAGTCGCCTGATCGCTATCGTGCCTCAATTCCTTTCGCGGATCAGTCAACTGGATAAAGCATCATCCAAAGCGCTATTACTACTGAACAAAATGTTTCATTCATTGCTCCAGCGAACTACTTAGTGCCATCCCTCAAAGCGTCGCTGTCTGGTTTAGTATATGTCGCTGATTTCTTCATTGGCGATAGAGCAAATTCAATTCAATTCAGGGAAGGCCTTCACGACAAACGACATCGATGGTGATGGATATTGATGTTTGTACTTTGTTTATTCTAGGGGAGTGTTGGGATGGGCAATTAATCCCGGTAATATTGCAGTGATAATTACCGGTAATAATTCCCCAAATCAAATATCCCGGTAATATTTCATTATACTCTGGGGTCCTGAACCAGAAGGAAATTGCATACACACATCAGAGTCGCTTTACTGCGCAAAGCATTTACTGTAGGTTTAAAGGGGTTTGAGTATATCATTGAAAAAAATTAAGCAAAATGAATTAAAATGTTTCGGAATGCTTTCTCATACAAATGCAATAATCTGTGCTTCGCATTTTATCTATTTGATTTATAAGTGTGCAAATTTCATTCAAAATTCAATATTTCAGACGGATTTTGTAGAAATTGATCAAAACACTAGGTCGCTGCATATCAAAGGTTGTGATGCATTGGAGCTGGTCAATCACCCTCTGTAATTCATTTTCGATTATTGTAAGTTGCTCTCCCTGCTACAATGCCAAGTCTGTTCACTGACTGATAGCCGAAATATGAAGAACTTGCTGATGATGAGTCTAATTAGATTGATGAAAAACTTTGTTGAATTATTTTTTGCATTTTCGGCATTACTCAGAAATATCAATAACTTGGGTTGATGTCTGTGACCTCGAAAGAGTCCTGTCTGGAGAATATGTCTATGATTTTGCAATATAGGCTTGACGGCATTCATCGGTATTAGGCAAAGTACAGAAATGACTTCATATTTCACAAGCCAACATACAAAGGCTTGCGATTGCCAGAGAATGATAGTTATCCTTGATCTAACATCATCAAAGACAATTATATCAAGTGCCTGTTGAAAGTGCAATCCCACACTATGCGCTGCTAAAGAACTCATGAGGACACGGCGGATCTCAGCTTTCCCAGCGCATTGACAGAGGGATAAATAAAACGAGACAGATACTCTCAGCTCTGATGGGATTCGGGAAATATTATTCAATGCTTTAGAGCAGCGGTTGTATTGGAGATAGGGCGTCAATGCGATACCAAGCCAGTTACGGACTCATGAGGAGGCAGGAAGTTTCCCTCTAATCGGTAATGGCCTCCTAGATTGAGTCGCAAGAGAAGTGTGGATGAGTGGTTAGAGATGAGGGTAAGATACGAAACGGAAGTGGCAAGCAGAGGAGCCAGAAGAAGAGTCAATTAAAAATCTTCACAGTTCATGATAAAGTATTCATCAATTCATCGATAATTATTTCGTCTGAAGATGTAGACTGAGAGATAGTGAAAGACAAATGATAGCTCCAATCGCGTTGATGAGGTTCGGGAGATAATGTGATGTAAAAACCGAAACAATCAATTGGGTTTCAAACTTGATTTAATTGCACAGTGACATGTAAGGAAGAAAATTGAAACATTCACATTTAGAACAGCAAATTAACTGAAACATAAGCGTGTAACAAATGCCAAATGAATCGAATTGAAGTATCTTTTGTGCATATCAATAATCTTCTGCTATGCAGCCTTCTTCAATCTTCTTGCTTTTTGTGATGCAGGTGGCGTTGAAAGGGTCTATTGATACATTTGGCTACACAGCATTCGGACTATCTTTTTGTTACCTCATTCCATGTCATTGATATCTTCTTTTGAGTTGGAAAGAGTCAGGTATTTCTGAGATATTATTATCATTTCTTATCAAGATGTACAATCATCTTCAGGTACAAAAGAAGGGCTAGTAGAGGTTTAAGACATTTAGGGATTTGATATTTAATGTCTATACAATGAGATGCAATGAATTTTATATTCGAAGGATCATACGCCCTCGCCACGCCCTCTTCAACATGCAATCTGACATGCAGTTTAAACACATTCGAACGTGTCAGATACATACAACAATCCGACGTCAACATTGAAATTCTGACTCAAGATCATGACAATACAAATTTGAGGTTGCATGAAGCAGTGATCATTAATAAATATAGACCAACGATAGGAATTGGAGCAGAATTTGATAGCAACCGTGATTTCTTTTTCCACTAATAATTTGATCATTTCTCAATTTCTTTACTACTTCATGAAACATAGAGCTCATTCATCTTGGCAGATCAATATATTTTTGTTATTTGTAAAGATGTTACCCAGTACAACATGCTCATCTGCACTCCATCACATTATATCATCGTAATAGCTATTTATGCAGCTAGTGCATGATTGCTTCTTTATAGTATTCCACGAGTTAGATATCCTTGATACCCGAACCCGTAGAGATATACAGTTACACAGTCTCAAACTGTGAGAACCAACAGCAAAAACAAGATAGTTAGTGTGCATGCTGTCGTGTTTTTGTCGTTGCTCACCCAGCTGATGCGCGAAATACGTCGGGCGTGTACATACATTCCAGCTATTTTTCATACTATTTTTTTACTACATTTTGAACATGAAAATATAACATCTTCGGTACTGACGCAGGACATTGGAGATAGGCCTTAATTCAAGCAACTTCAAAATGTATTCAAATGTATAGCAAGTCGATGGGCGGAGTCGATACTCTTGACCAAAATATCAATACATGCAGGACACACATTCCCATTCGAAAATGATGCTGGTTAATCTTTACCTGGATCCTTGATCTTTGTTGGAACTAGTGTTTGAAGTGTGGTAAATTACCGGTGAATTACTAATACACAATTGATCATTTTTAGGGGTTTCCTCATTATATTTTGCTATGACAAAATTTCCAATGCACTCACAATTCTCAGGTAGCCTAAAGAATTTAGAGTTTCTTAAAATTACTAAATCATAGCTGATGTATCTAACCTATAAATGCATTCAACCATGTGTATGAATAATTCGATGTTAATAGTTCTGCCCACAGAATTAGACCAGTCGTCTCTTCTGTTAATTGACTAGAAAGGAAACTAGGAACATGCAACGTTAATGAAATGGCACAATCTGCTGACATAATACCATAGCAATCGAACAATAAGCAGCCAGTTCAACATTGAACACGCCAAATTGTGCGAAGTTTCAGTGACTGTTATCAACCAGATCACACAGCAAAGAGACACAGACGACTTCTACAGAGAAGTTTGTGAACGTTTTTTCATGCGCCTGCTAACTTTTTTAAAAATGATCGGAGGGCACAACATTATCGAGAAAACTTTTGCGCAATGATCTGAATTCTTCGAATCTGAAGGAATCGTGGTGATCGGAGCATTTTGAAGGAATTCCCAGCAATCCGCAAGCGGTGCATGCCTATTTTCCTATTTCTGCAAGGTATGAAAAATTTCTTTTTGCCCACTTAGTAAGTTCCTGCATGTGCCATCTGTTTGAATCAGTTTGCCCTTCTAGCAAAGTGATGCGCTTAAACAATCTAATTATGTGATTATACCATTCACTTTGCCATCACCAACCCCTGGCGGTACTAAAGAATGTCTGAATTTATAAAATTCCACACTATCTCTTCAACACGCATTTAAAATTTTCTATTTCTGGTCTCTCATTGGTTGAGACGATCACTATTGCTCTCTTATCAATGCCTTTATGCACCTTTATGATGATTGTAGCCTGCGCGCGTATTGTCAAATTTTACCAGGTGGCTACAATAGGGACGATATCTGCATATCCTTTCCATTGATGATCTCTCTCTCTCTCTCATATTATAGTAACATCTATTACTAATTGTAGTTATAAAAATACATTTCTTGAAACAATATTGTCTCAATGTATCTAAATTTACCACGCATAGATTTCACACTCCTTCTAACATTGACAACTGGTTTGGATTGTACTTATACAAAGCTAAAGATCTGCATATGTACAATTTACAAAATACAGTGCGTTCATAAAGTCACTGTGCACCTCTTCTAACTCTGTTTTGCCAAGGAAAACAGTCGCAATCTTACAATTGTAGATATCTATCACATGCACAGAGTCACTGGCTCGTTTGGGAAGCGCAATTGAGTAGCTTGCGACATTCAACATGATTGTAATTTAAATTTAACTTCACATCTGTCAGCTACTGACTCGGTGAAGATCTGTACGTTGCATTTCGAAGCTAAGCATGGTGATGTCAATGCGAAAGAAGAACTTCTTGGTCAAAAATGTTTTTCGCGCCAATGGGGAATATACTAATGAAGTGAAGAAGGGGTTTTTAGAAAGACTTCCTGCATTTGATTTGCCTCATCGAAATGTTGATTGGAGTCCAATCAGTGAGTTCAGAAAAGCTGACTCGGTGCACGATCCATCACGTTCAGATCGACCATTAATCTTAAGCGATAAAAAGGTTATTCCTGAAAATGTTATTTCTGAAGCCATGACTCATTGCCCAAACAAGTCGATGCGTCGCTTATCCCAAGAAGTGGGTCTATCTCTCGGGGCGGCTCATCCTGCAGTAAGAAAGAACATAGGCCTACATCCGCACCGCATCTCTGGCCAACATGAATTGAATGATGCCGATCATGACAAGCGTCTTCAGTACTGCGTTTGGTTCAAGGAAAATCTAAATGAGAATAATGTGCTCGATAAGACTTTCTTTTCTGATATTGCTTGGTTTCATCTATCAAGGCATATCAGTAGCCAGAGTTCCCGAACATGGTCTAGTGAAAACCCACACGAATTTGTTGAGAAGCCATTACATTCTCTTATGTCAAGAATACGAATGCTTGGGCCAATATTCAACTATTATTGCAAAAATTATTTGACAAAATGATTGCTTCACTCGTTGACGAATTAAGTGACGATGAAAGTTTGACTGCTTATTTCTAGCAAGATGGAGCAACTGCGCATACCGTCAATTCCTCAATTCGATATTTTAGTGGAATATTTCAAACAAGAGTTATCTCTGAAGGATTTGGCATCCGAGATACCGGATCTGAATGTCTTGGACTTTTACTGTTGGTTAGCGGTGAAGCAGGAGGTTTACGGAAGCAGGTCACGAAATCTACAGGAGTCTAGAGAAAACAGCCGTCAGCAAATTGACGCTACCAGGCACGAGGAAATTCACCGAATGTTTGAGAATATGAGACGTCGAATTGACATTTGCATTCGTGAACAAGGTGGACATTTTCAAATGTTTTTGTAGTATGTAAATAGATATTTTGTGATCACACAGAAGTCGAAGTTTCTACAAGAAACTTCACTTTTTATAGTGCCGTGGCAATCTATTTCTAAGCGGCAAAGTACTGCACATGCATTGATTTATTAGGTGCACAGTGACTTTATGAACGCACTGTATTGTAGAGCGTGTGGCCTTACCCTACGACAATGTTTATTTGCCGTCAAATTTTTGATCATTATGGTCTATATGGGTGAAATACCAACAAACTTTTTAAAAATGTCAATTTTTCATTTCTTAATTGCAATATCTATGACAAAGAATCAGATGCTGAGCAAAATTCAAGTCTTCATCTGAATCAGATTAAGCCAGGTGTGTATTTAGTTGAAATCAAACATATTGGTGCGCTCGACTTGAAGTTATACGGACTTGAATATAAATTGCCGGTAAAGTAACTTGAAATAAATTACCGGTAATTTTTAAACACTAGTTGGAGCAACTCATGGTGCCTTATGAAACAAAATGAAAATGATGCGGATCAGTTAATCAACTTATGCCGGTCTTAAGTCCTTTCATTATTGTATGATAATGTACGAATCTCAAGGATTCCAATCAGACGAAAAGTGGGTTATGTTATCAAGAAGGACGAAGTTTTACGCCGACTGCGGTGTAAAATGCGCCATTCACAGAAATGGTGCCATTGTTCATCATGAGAAATTGCTTTACACCCAAACGAGTGCTACGAAAACTATCATCTGTAATTATTTAGCCTTGTTTAGTTACTTTGCTTTTATGGGATTGATGATCAATGTTTCCATTGTTGAATGATCGGTAGACATTCGTAATTAGATTCATGCACGTTTGATTGTGTATGAATAATTCTTTGCTTGAATAGCTGTGAACAAAATGATATGTTCTTAATTTTGCTGCTGTTGCAAAAATGGGTGGAACATCTTAAGTGGGCTCTAATGTGGAACAGGATTGAATGCTTATATACATCATTAGAGCCCAGTGTTGCATTAATGCGAAACCTTTCTAACTTTTTGAATTCAATTAGGAAATAATAATCATTTAAGCATGTAAACACTTTGATTAGAAATATCTTAAATCATGATGAATAATTTTTTCTACGAAAGTTCTATGATCTTGGGCTCTAATGAGTAAAAGTAACAATTTGATCCCAATTGTTAAGATGGAGTCTAGTCTGCGGAACAATGTACTAGACTGTACCGCTTGCACATTCTCTGCGTGGACATGTCATGACTACCTTGATAAGCATCTGAATTGTCATTTTATAATCGTAAACGAAAAGGTGCAAATCTAATAGCAATCATAACATTTTTAATGAAATGTTGCATGAGTTCTAAGTAAAATTTTCAACATTCACTGGTACATGTATTATTAACACTTCACCGCATCTCACTATCATATTCTTTATTGGATTATTGTGTCGCATAGAAGCCCTCGTTCAGAAACCTGCAGTAAACGCAATAATACAAGTTAGTTCGACCGATCAGATAAAAATTTTCTCACTAGCAGGAAATTCGTCTGTTGATCTGTATCATCAGACAAAATTCTGATTTGGCTGTCAAATGGCCGTGCGCAATTTATAGTGCACCTGCTTTAACGGTCGTTGGCCCGATATACATGTCTGCCAAATTTGAACCCAGGTCTTGCGAGGACAGCGAGCACAGGGGCACTGCGCCTGTCTAGCCTAGCTGTTGTTGGCATGCCATTCAAATTTACATTTTCAGAAACCCTCCATAAGAAAAAATACAGGAAAGCTAATGTGGCAATATAATATGAGTATCTGTAGGGACATTTCTAAGTACATAAACAGTAAAGAATTCTTGATGCTCCATCTCCTTGCTCTCCTTACGTTTTCCACCTGAAGGACTTTCTCTTTCCGCTGGAATACAGATCAAACGACACAAAATGTGTAAAGTTCAAATGGCCTACTTCGAACTTTTGCATCATGACAAGATCATGTTTTGACAGGAGAGTTGAAGTGCACTCATCTAAGGTTCGAGAATTAATATGACAGTTGAGGCTAAGCACTCTCGTCAATTTTCAGAAGAAATCTCTGGTGATTACTACTCAGTTCAGTTCATACGAGAATGATCTTGGTTCCAAAAATAAAAGATTTGGCAGAATCAAATTCAAAAGCTGCTGTGAATCACATTTTGATGAACGCACCTCTTTGTGATGCTTGCACATTGCATATATCTCTATGTTGCATATATTTGTATCGTGGTCCCCGTGGTACAGTGGCTTGCTGCTTGGCCCAGCCATCTTTTGGTCCTGAGGTCGAGCCCCGAGAGTGTCATTGAAAGTCGACAGGAAGGGCATCCGGTATAATAGTAGCAATGCTTCAGAAAAGTCTGACTGCGAGTATTTCAGCACCGTCCAAGCCCCAGCATGGGTGGAGTGGTGACGTGCAAGCTTCATTTTTCATGTAAGTGCATTGTTCTAATATTTTGAATAAAGAAAGCTTTCGCTGCAACCAAACGTCTTCAACAAATACTTATCATTTGAAATACATAAGTCACTTTAATGTCGTTATTGGAGTATATGAGAAGTTTTGCATGAAATAAATCGCTATAATATCCACTCACATTTATTCAATTCACGAGATACATTCTCCTAAAAATTCGAATAATTCACCGTCTAACCGATTTATGCACACGTATTATGCCAACATGTATTTTCAACATTGTGTGTGCACTTTTACACCAATAAATGATGTGTGTTAAGCAAATCATGCAGCGAGTAAGCTTTTGTCGTCGTTGTCAGTTTTTTCCTGCCCAGAGTGCATCTTAAGACCCATTGAACCAAGCGGAACGCATCTTGTGACCATGGCATTAGGTGCTTGATTCATTTGTAATATTTTCAGGATGTACCTCGGTACATCATTCAGTGTAAGTGCATTATTTTGGTTCCATTCATTTAATCTATTAATAAAGGAATTTTGAGTTGATTTTGAATGTTGCCTTGAGTGACATTTTTATCTAAAATTCAGATTTGGATTGGATTTTAAAAAAATCCATCAAATGGCATAATACTGGAAGTTATCGCTTACACTATGGTCTTCGGTGGAATACCTATCACTTTAGTTGTGAGAGATTACAGATGCTCACACGTCACGACATTTCTAACAAGCCAAGATGAATTAATTACAAATTGCTCTTCTAAGCCAAATAATTCTGGGAAAACCGCTTTGGCAACTGACGATTCTTCAAGATCCATAAGCCTGATGGTCTTTTACACACCACACTCGGGAACGCTTCCATTATCTTGTTGGATTAATAAGGTAAATAGGATAATGTTAATAGTTTTATTAAAAGCATGTCTATAATGTATAATGGAAAACATAATTCACAAAATTCCCATTAGTACGCGGACTTCTAACACAGGATAATGGTGCTACCAAATTAATCTTTCATTTGCTCTAATTCATCTGTATTTGATTAATACACAGTTAACACACAGGGTATTAATATACAGTTAATACACAGGGTTAAAGAAAATTTTGATTCTTGAGATAAAAGACTTTTGCATTGATGTTTACATTCATCTTGAAGAAGATGGCGGAAGTGTTTGCCAAATGTGTCGCGTGAACGTCTGTCCACTTTGTTAGTCCTAATTGGAATTAGTTTCGTTTAAATGTCATATTCCATCAACAAGCTTCGACTGCACAAGGGTTAATTATGCAGCTGTCTTTGAACTACTTACATCGATATCTGTTTTACAAATATTATCTTTGGTGGCAACTTGAGACACAGGTACTGTTCAAGTTGTCGCAGTTCTATCTAATGGCAGCTTTAGAAGCAGAATTCTTATAAATTAAGTAATTTCAGATTATCTTGAATGGGCTCTATATTCCATTCCGGTAAATATTAAGGAACACCGACATTAAATTGATCTTTAAGTACTATTTAAATATAAATTCTCTATATGTTTTTAATTAGAAAGTGTCATTCAAACATCTTCTAGCAGTGACTTCATTCTTCATACAGTTGTCCAGAAGTTCCATTTCATTCTTTTCGATAGTTATCAGATATTAAAGCTGCATGACCATTATAAGGGCAAAATTTCGTATGTCCTGCATTAATGAAATAAGAGAAGCAGTGCATACACAGAATCAGATTGTTTAATCGCATCACAATGCTAGAAGTGAAAACTGATTCAAAGAAATGGCCCATGCAGGAACTTACTAAGTGGGCAAAAAGAAATTTTTCATACCTTGCAGAAATAGGAAAATAGGCCGCTTGTGGATTACTGTGAATTCCTTCAAAATGATCCGATCGTCACAATTCCTTCAGATTCGAAGAATTCAGATCATTGCGCAAACGTTTTCTCGATAATGCTGGACCCTCCGATCATTTTAAAAAAAGTTAGCATGCGCATGAAAAAACGTTCACAAACTTCTCTGTAGAACTTGACATCGTCTGTGTCTCTTTGCTGTGTGATCCGGTTGATAACAGTCACTAAAACTTTGCACAATTTGGCGTGTTTAATGTTGAACTGACTGCTCATTGTTCGATTGCTATTGTATTATGTCAGCAGATTGTGCCATTTCATTTACGTTACATCTTCCAGTGCCTCCCTCCTAGTCAAACAGAACAAGAGACGACCTGTCTAATTCTGTGAGTGCATAGCTGATCAATGTTATTGCACGACTTTCAAGTGAAGCATTATTATGTCTACATTTATCAAATGATTTATCGCTACATGGCTGTTAAAATCTCTTATTGCTCGACAGACGATAAATGACCCTCGATTTATCACTACATGGCTGTCGAAATTCCTTATCGCACTGTGGTTGCATATCATGTATTCGTTGTATGCAAATGTTTATTTCTGGGCATAGAAATAGAACAATGACATTTTGATAAACAGCGATTAGATAGCATTCACTTTGAGATTTCTGTAATCGGCTAGCCAGCACCTTCTTATTTCTAGGCATAGAAATCGAATTATTATCAATGGCATTTTATCTACTGCTATTGTCCAGAAAAGTTTTACATGTACAGTATGGTGATCAGTGGGTGTGCAAAAGTACATGATTCCTCCGCGTCTTCAATACCGTGTACTCATTGCTTCCAGTATTCATCGCTATAGATTCAACTGAAGTGCGAAAAGTGCAGCGTGGCGTCATGGTGCACAGTGGACTGTAGCACTAAATAAATTAATGCACGCCTTACGCATCTCGACCGCTTCGCGGTCTCGACGCTGTTTTGCATTAACCATTACTCCATGCAACATTCTATTTTAGTAGGCTATAGCATGTTCGAGCAACATATGTAGTCGACTATCACATAACCTGCCTTGCGGACACATAAATTCCATATTTCTAAGGCACATTATTATCATCAGGCTAACAGAATAAAAAAAACAAGCAAGGAAAGACTCACGTCATTTTTGTTTGAGACAATTTTCACGTGAACTTTTGAAAACTAGATTTTAAATGAATTGCTAAAGAACATACGAGTATGCATCCTATCCTTTTCTGATTCCGTGAACCGCCTTAGACAGATATAGGACAAATGTAGGTTAAATCGCAAACGCTTGATCCTAACCGAAGATCTAGCTACATTGGCATTTCGTGCAGAAAAGAATTTAATTGGATTATGTCACCTCCAGAATGCCGGAAATATCAGACGTCAATGTAAATTTGTTTGGAATTGCCCAACTAAGTATTTCATGTCACGTGTAGGCAAAGTTCGACCTAATTAATTTGACACGTTGGACTTATCTGTCATATTTTGTTTCTGCGCAATCACCAGTGGAAGATTGTGAACAGTGACATTTTTTCTCTATCTCCTATATTTTACTAACAAAATGAATTATCTGAATGTGAATAATTGGCATGTACAAACACTAGTGAGCTAACTTATCTGATCTTATGTGACAGCAGGGATATGAATTTAAATAATTCATCAAATAATGTGTCATGCTACAACCCGTCCGTTACTAATTTGGAGAGACTTGATCTATTTTCGCTTCATTTGACAGGTTATGACCATGAAATGATCGCTAGATCGTTCACGATGTTGAGATAGTAAGGTAAAACTAGGAAATCTTTACAGCGGTTCTTCAAATCGCCACAAGTTCTGTTGCTGTCTCTGCCGCCAACAGACTTGCATGAAAGGACAAGGTGGTAAGTTCCGTTTTTGGTCCTTGCCGCCAATGGGAAAGTCAACATTTGAAAGTCCTAGTGGATTTGTTTGCCAAAGCCGCTTTTAATCAGTATGTCGGTAACACCTAACTTTTGAATGAATTTCAGGATTCCACGCAAAGTTTCCAATAAGGAGAATGTCCTAGTCCTAATGGTGGAATAGGAAATATTTATGTTCTTTGATGAGACATGTGGACTCCGCTCATGCTGTCGAACATGCATCTAAAAATATGAAATAAAACTTTAACGTCATGAATTCCCTCGGTGCATAGAAACTGATAGCAACAAAACTTCCAGAAATGGAAGTAAAGTGTGATGAAAAAATAACCTTCTGCGGATACTAAGATGATTAATTATTCTAGCCAATATTTCGCCTTGCAGCTTTGTCAAGATTACAATAAGTAAAGCAGAGAATGGTAAAAGGTTTGCCTATTTAAACAAAGTTTGAGTGCAGCTAAAGGAGAAACATTAACTTGGGTGGGTGAACTCCTTACATGACAGTGTCCATATTTAGACCTTGACATCCGTTTATTAGCGAGCCTGCATGTTGCCGAATGTATATAGCTTCTAAAGTTAGCCTCTTTTGAGTATTACTTTATCCACGATGCAGTATCGTCCATGAAATACGTGCTTAGGCTGCGAACAATTAGGATGAGTCCGTAGATGCTGAAAACAGCACTGTTATTCTGTGAGAGACAATTGCTCGCAGCCTATTTCATGGACGATATTGAGAGACTATTTCGCAGCCTACTCAAAAGAGGCTCACTTTGGAAGCTATATACATTCGGCAACATGCAGGCTCACTAATAAACGGATGTCAAGGCCTAAATATGGACACAAGGCGTGATGAGACGATTTTCATCTGCCGTCTACCGCCTTCCATCGTCCATTTTCCATCTTCCACCTATCGCAGTCACACTGGGGAAATCTATGTCCGATAAGTCAGCGCTATTTTCACTATTAACCGTTGCTATGACTACTGTCTTGATCCTCGTTCTCGTTCGGCATTGTTTTCTGATTGCTTCTCTTCGCGGATGACAGCTTCAGACGTCACTTTACGTTGTTCTACTTTTAGAACAGTCGCGGGTGACGCCTGACGGCTTAGGGAAATGAACTTTATCAGCCGCATAATTTCATGGCTTATGTCCGATAGATGACTCCCTATGACTTTTCCTGTGTGACAGCGTGACGGACGATGGAAGACGCCTTATTCTGTGTGACAGCGGCCTTGCAATCCCATGTTTCGGGCAGTATTGATGCATGAGTTCAACTCTTTGTGAAATGTATTATCCATAAATATGCTCTCATTGCTCAGTATGACTGAGCATTAAATAAATATATACATGTATTGAAAGATGTTCACTTTACTATTGGGTTTTTTAAAATGTCAATATACCTAGAACAGAAAACGTGACGAATACTAAGTGAAAGTGAACAGACGCAGCTGTTCGAGACGACAATATGAGCTTTATTGGTTCACTTGATATCATGCAGGTAATTCGTACATGAACTTAAATAACAATTCTACTCATGCCACAAGATCGTCTTTAAGTAACTAAATTTTCTTGAATTGCTTCACTAAATTTGGTCGATGCGAATTTCTGCTGAATTTCATTTTATTAATTCCATTGAGTTACTTCTCATTGTATTGAACTCAATCTACTCCGAATTCGTTTCGGCATGTTCATATTTCGATGAACCTTAGCAAGTTTTGAGTTTACTCTTATGGAAACTCGAGTAATAGATCTTTCGTCAGTAATACAGGCTATTGCATTCAAGCATTCGAGCATCCATTACAGAAATTTTAGCAATGCTGAAGTCTTTCCGTCAACACTGCTTTGTACTTTACAAACATTCCACAACGCCAATTGTTTCGCATGGTTCTGCACCGCTAGACATTTCTATACCGTTACACATAATGCTCTTTCCATTTTGAGATTACTATAAGCAGTTCTGCAGTTTTTATGAGTTTCGAAAAAGGTGAAGTAGTTCCATTGTACAATCATAGCCTTTCATACCAAAATTCAATTTCATTGAATGCAACCAACGTCTTCAATCGCCTTCGCTGAGAATCCAGTATCAGAAGCTTATTCCAAATTACGTTCAAGCATTAACGAAAGAGAAACAGTAAGTAGGTAGCAGCATGCAGTATATTTTTTTGGGCAGCCGTTAGCGAGTTGATTTGACTTTTCACGGATTACAATTTTGAATCGAATCTCGGACCTTCCCAGGTTTTTATGTAGCTGAAGATTCATAGAAATGGTGCGTGCAGAGAGTGCATTTTCAGTTGCATTGAAATGAACTTGGAAAATCCCGAATGATGTTTTACATATCCACTTTTCATTAGATGTTCTGAGAAATTTTCATGTTTAATTCGGTGAAGGCCGGATGATTTTGGGAATATTGTCAATTCTAAATTTCTAAAAAACATGAGAGTATGCACCACATGTTATTTGTTTCTTTATTTCAGCAGCATATTTCGCAATGGTCACATCCTGCTCCTCATATTTGCTTTCGTCTCAATACCGCAAAGACACAACTATGTGACATAATAACTTATTGGCGGCTAAGGGGAAAGTGGTCTGCTTGATGATAGTCTGAAGCTACAAAGAGATGCCATTGGAAGAATGTGGCTTATCAGATCCTGCGCGAGCTTTGTCATCAAATATGCCACATGTATATTGGCCAAACTCAGCGTTCTATCCCGTGTGAATGAGCATGTATTTTGACAATCGTAAAGTTCATTTTCATCTGTTGGGAAATATACCCTCTTTCTGTAATGGATGATGGCTATGCGATTGTCTGAGACATCGAGAGGGAAATTATTTGATGAATCCCGAGGGATATATCAAATAATTTCACGAGCAATGTTAGAGATCCTATATAGCTATCATCTATCCGCTATAAAGTATGCCAGAGGACTATAGATACCCGCGATAGGATCCCTTTCTACCAAGATTTTCCCTGGGAACAAATTTTATCAAATAGAGAAGGGATTTTGAAATACACTTCTACAACTACATTTTATACTTTATAGATAATGGTATACTTTATGGAAATAGGGGTTGTGAAGACAGAAATCCTATAAAGTTGATGAACAATTGCAGAGGTACATGCTAAAATAGTCAAACCAGTGACTACTAAGATATCAATATAAGTATATAGATATCTTAGTAGCCCCATGTCAAACCTACTAAGTTTACCGTTCCTAACTCTTCAAGAAAGCAATCTACTTAGCTCAGCTGCTAGTTTACAAGATCTTGCATTAGCGATTGAAACCTTGTCGCTCTAATTTGATGCGCTTCACTACTATGGGCATAACATATCGTAAGGCACGAAATTTCGTCTTTTCGTGTAAAGATAGAACCGACAGAAAATTTATTTTACCATATGATCAAGCTTCTTTTGAGTGCGAGGAACACACTCGAATTTCGGTAGAATCTAGCAGAAAGATTAGATGCTCATACGACTTGAGAACTGTAACTCACCCGACAAATATCCTGCATCAATGACAATCGGAACATCCAGTCCAACTTGATGGTTTCGTTTTCAAGGACATCTTGTAGACTTCCTTTTGGACAGTATTCAGTCACAAGGCACTCATTTGGTTGCTCTACACAAGCTCCGATGAAGCGAACTACGTGATCATTGTTCAGGTCTTTGATCTTTTTCACTTCCATCAGAAGTTCCGTCTTCTTGAAGTCCACACGACGGCCTCGAAGATTGATCTTTTTCAAAGCTACGATGCTGCTCCCTCTGTAAAATGCAGTGCGTGTGAACATTTGTACGTTTTGTAGCTGATTGAGCTGAATCCCCGCGATAGTTTCCAGGGAGGTTCCGCTGCCCGAGGAAAGAGAAGATATGGAGCGATGTCGCAGTGCCGTGTTTTCTACTGGTTCAGAGTCTGATTCAACATTTCCAGCTTCAATACCAGACTTAATCTGAAACAAAGAAGGAATAAGTGCCATCAGGTTGGAGTCAATATCTTCAATATCTTATGAACTAAAGAGTCATCGTGTGCTTGATGCGTTAAGGAAAGAAAACGTCACAATATGAGTAATAAAATGTTTCTACATGTATTTCACTAAAAACCATAAATTTACTTATCCTTATAGAGGGGGCGATTCGGTACCCTGTGGCATTTTTGCTATGGTCCTCCTAAAACTAAACCGGTCTACCTACGCTTTGGTGACTTTTAATTTAAGCTTTATTCAAGTTCTTCTCGGAAGGTGGTTGGATTTTTCCCACTGCAATATTAAAGCAGGGATGCGGAGTCCTATCATTTTGATAGGACTCCGATTCCGACTCCGGGGGTTGATAGGACTCCGGCTCCGACTCCGAATGGCAATTATATAAAGCCTAGTTTTTTAAAAAAAACTGGCAACCTACATGTACATCATAGATTATTGTAGGCTTACCTGAACCTTTTTTTAGTGATCATTGCTGTATCAATCATCAATCATGTCCGATGAAAGTTTATCAAATGTCGCTTTAAGTTGGATGCATGCGAACCGCCTCCTCCCATGTTGTTGAAATGTGCTCCACACGGTGTTTCTTCAGTCTACCAGGCAGGAAAATCCCCCATCCTTCTCCAAAAAATATGAGTGCACTTTTGATTTTAATATGCGCTTTAGCGGAGCCATTGCACACGATTAAGGTGAGGGTAAGAGGCAATGTTCTCAAACAAACAAGTATTTCACTTTTGTCTATAATGTGACCTTTGGTGCGTAAGTGTGATCGAGGCTAGGAAGGCTTGTCTTCTCTACTAAATCACCGAGTGAAAAGACAATCCTTTTTTCACTATCACGGTTCTTTCCCTCAATAATTACAAACTTTACATGCAGCAGTGTCTCTGTACTTTTGTTTGACGGAGAAAGTTGACATCAAAACAGTGACAGCTATGCACGAGGATAAATAACTTGTTTGCATTATATTTCGGGTCTAGTTATAAGCCGGAGTCCGTAGTCCTATCATTTGATAGGGCTCCGACTCCGACTCTAGCAAAAATGATAGGACTCCGACTCCGCATCCCTGTATTAAGTTATGGCCTATTTAGAAAAGTACTCGCAATTTTTGAGGACTTTTATCTTCTTATCGTTATTGGTGTAGTCTGAACGTATATATATTCTACACTTGTTATTCCCTTCAGAAAACGTGGACATTTTTGCAGCATGTGTGTCCGTAGCATGTTGCTCTATGCCAGCGAAACTTGGCCGCTGACCAGCGAGGATGTAGATCGCCTCATCCGAAATGAAAATGCAATGGTGAGATGGATATCTTCGAAGGGACTTGCCGACCGCGTCCCCATGGACGATCTGCGCATGAGGCTCGCCATTCGCAAGGTTGAAGAAATAATACACTCAAGAAGACTTCGCTGGTATGGTTACGTGCAGCGAATGAATGAGGACTCGTGGCCAAAGAAGATCTTGTCCTTTGAAGTTCCTGGACAGAACCCACGAGGTCGCCCCAAGAAGAGATGGCTTGATAACATCAAGGAGGATGTGCGAAAGCTCAATCTTCATAACATCAACCCACAAGACCGAACAGCGTGGAGAAATGCCATCAAGGTGGACCAGCATTCGAATGAGTCCAACCATCGCAAAACGGTGAAAAGAAGACGTTAAACGTGGAGTGAGTGAGTGTGTTACTGACACAATCATGGGTCTATTGTCTCGTTATCCTTGGTAATGGTCATCCCCATAAACCTTTCAATGCCTGAGTTCGATTCCCAGATGACAAGTTATTTTCGCAGTTGCACCAGGAACAAGACTACACACGTGACCAGATATATATGAGACTATATCGACCACGTAAACTCATCAGGCATTTAATTTGCTGCTTGCATATTATGATAACTTATTAAAAACGTGTGACAGCGGAGGATTTGTGGGCTGTTGCATTATCTGAAATGGAATGTTTTGTCTTTGATAAATCGCCTTGAAAACACTTTCTTCTCAGTTTAATGAAATAATTCTTTTGATCCTTATCTTCACAAAGAAATTCCGAAAATATTCTCCAACACTGTGGTTAGAGACATGATTGATGCGTGACTTTTTGAAGGAAAAGTGGATATTATAAAAGTTTATCATTTTCTCTGCGTTCCGAATGAATGTGAAGACTCGAGATTTGGAAGGCGCCGTGATTTCCATCTCATCAACATTCTATCGCTCTACGGTGCACTAAATGCCAATCATTCACTTGGTGAAGTATTCATTCTCTAACTTTTGTATATTCACAAAAATTGTTATCGGCTAGATTGATTAAACGAAATGTTTCTGATTTCCCAGAAGGTGCCGACTCATGCACGAGACTTTCAACATTTTTCCGACGCAAAATTGTACAAATCTGAGGATGACAAATACGTGACTGAAACGACTGAAACCTTTCCAAATCCAAGGTGACATGAAGTATTAACGGCATCAATTAGGCAAGTAATTAATCTAATATACATGTAGATGCACGTTCTATTCTTTGAATGCTGCATTGGTGAATAGTAGTTGAAAGCTTACAATAAATTGCAACGAATTGAGGAAAGAAAGGAAAACGTTTGATCGGACGCTGTAATAAATTTGCTTTGGAGTAGCAGAATTTCGCATACCCTGTAGCAGAATCATGTCATAATGTAGGGGAGGGTTGGGCACATCGAACCATCAGTCTTTCCTCCGAAACTGATGATAAAAAAATTACATGGAGAAGAAATGGCGAAGGAGGCTGTGTGACCGAAGCATTGCTTCGGCAGCTTTTAGAGTGCTTTTAGACTTTCCGTGTTTGTCTGAACGCACTTGGATTATGTGTATTTTATTAATTTTTGTGTGTAAAAAACCATAATTTTGTGTTAAGACCAAGCTTTATCATTTCACAAAATTATTGTTCTAAGAACAGAATAATAGTGTCTAGGTCTTTCTTTACCTATTCAGTAGTCAAAGTCATAGAAAAGCGGAAGACAATGTTCATTCATGTAAGATCACACTGTCATTGGTGAAAGCATGCCTCGTGGCTGAAAGCAAAGTCTTGAAAACAAGATCTTTAAACAAAGTCTAACAAGGTCTTGAAATAAGGTGTTGAAAGAAAGTCCTGATCGTTTGCTTGATCTTTGTGTACAGCTTCACAGAATCACAACCGCTTTGGTTGGTCACATCTTTGAAGTTGTTGAACACGATGAAATCTGAATGGTTTCACGCCTTCTTCGTTCAAAACTTTATGTGCCGAAGAGACAGACACTCCAAGCAAGTTGTCGACAGACTTTTCTCTGCGACGTTGTGGGAAGTTCGGCAAGATTTTCGTCTGCCTGTTCTGATGGTTTCCAACACTTGGTCTTGGTATAGTGTCTTCAAAAATCTTTATGCATTATGTGCGGACTGAAGGAGTGTCCTCATCGAATCTATCTATGAATAATCGACTAGCTTCTTTGCAGTTGAAATCAATACTGAGTGAAGAATCCGCAGCCAGTTCCTCAATATTAAAGTTAGGATGCTCCATGATATGGTAATGAACCGTTGTTCGGAATGGTGCAGCAGAGAAGCGCTGAAAGAACAAATCGCTGAGCATCCTACGCATTCTAAAATATGAGACTATATGAAATATGCAGTGCGCACTGCAGTTTTCAGTCCCTATTGAAAGCCGTGAGCCATTAAGCTGCAGAATAAAAACAAATGAAAATCGTCAAGGATATCGCGAACACCGTGTATGTGCACATGTTACTTTGTATACATTTCATTTGAACTATTTCATTTGCACACACTTTTTAATATAATTGCTATATATCACCATGCATCTTTAGTTGTTATTTGTCTATTCATTCTGATTGTTTACTTTGCAGCTATGACTTATTTATATTGTATATTTTGGCAATTTCTATTTCAAGTGCTTATTCATTACTGTCCGTGCCTTCCTCTAATTGATTGGGTACTCCTGGTTTCTTCGTCTTTCGGATGGGTTGCGTTAAAGTACGTTCTATCGTGTGCACTTCATTTCTTATTGATACTCTGCGAAGCCGCATCTCTAAGAGTACTGTAGAGCCCTTGTATCTCTCGTGTTTCTCTGATGAGCGCGTAAGATAAGTTCCGAGGAATGTGGGAATGCAGCATGTAGGTGTTGGTCATCCACTGTTACGGAATTGAACCGTGTTGCTTGTGAGTCCAACAGAAAAGGTATATGAAATTATTCACTGTTGCTCCGGCAATGTCTTCGACTTTCATTAGAAGTCATGATTCAAAAATTCAGATTTCTATTTAGATAAAATGACTGCAGTTAAATTGATAATCGAAGTGATTTGATAGCTTATCCTAGTTTCACTGAATTTTACGGATGCAATAGCCCTGTGATAAAGTGATTGCGCTTCGTCCGGGGAGACCTGTGTTCAAACCTTCTTCGAGTGAGATCCGAAACTTTCAAAATAGATGTACTCCCTATTCTTTCTAAGCACTAAGTACAAAGAAATTATGAAATGGTATAAGGAGCTAATTTAAAAGAAATGCCGCTGGCGGGCAATGTGCTGACATAAATTTGGAATAATGGGAGCTGATAAAATGATGTTATTACATCAAGTCACCAGAAATTTCATGTCACTAATTTTGCATTGTTTTTTAATATTTGGCGACAAGCATTGTCATCGTATCTCAAATAATATTTGTGAAGTTGAAATTAAAATGTAACACCGGCAATCAAGTAACTCAAGACTAAAATTGAAACTATTTTAGGGACGATGGAGAAATGTAACCAAAATCGGGACTACCTCAGTAAAACTCGAGCACGATTTGACTATTTGCCTCAATGCTAGAGAACTTCTGTGTTTCATTCTCAAATACAGGATATTGAATTTAAATGTTTAAAATGCTGCACAAACAGATGATGAATTCATGAACACATGACAAGAGTCATGCATGGCTGACTGACCAACATCCATCAATCGTAATGAATCTGGCTAGACAGGACTTGCTGATCTCCTTTCACCATTTGCATCGCTGTCATTCCAGTATCCAACTCTGTCTCTTCCAATGATGTATGTTACTCGCGCGTGCAGAAGTGAAAAATTGCTACAATGTTTGACTCACGGATTTTGAAAATAGTTAAGGGTCACATTTTGATTTAAGTCAATGACTTAACGTAAGTTGACCGATGAAGCCTCAATAGACAGGATGAAAAGGGCAGAATGCATAAGGGCAACTATTATTGAAGATTTGATGATATTATTACTTTGTCACACCAAGATTTCGAAGGCGAGCAGTGTATATTTTGAGTGCTTCTTATCTGTGCGGATGGAGATCAAAAGTTTGATGTTTATATACAGTGTTTATTGTACAAACAATATCAGCTGCGTCCAGGCGATCTCGGAAAATCGAGTTCCGCCGTGGTGATCTTTGTGCCGTGTTAGCATTTCGAGGAATGGGTTCGATTCCCAGCTGGCAAGCCATTTTTCATGGTGGTGCCATCAACAGGGTACATAGAAATTTCTTTTCGACTTCGTGAAAAGCCAGAGGCACTGAATTGAGTAAGTATATAGTTTGGTAGAGTGCCGACTCAAACAAGTATCTGTATAGAGTGAACATTTCTATATGAGAAGATTCAGCTTTTTGCGGAGATTACGTTCCTGCGGTCCAAAATATTATTTGAACATTTTTTAAGAAGCTAATTATTTTCAAATTATTCCTGCATTTATATACTACCGAGATGACGACACGTTGTAAGTAATATAATACAAGTTGGATATCAATAGGAATGAACACTTGCTAACAAGCATTTTAATTAAGAGGAAATTAAGCTGATTATCTAAGGAAATTCATGAGCCGCATTATATGCAAGTCTTCACAAAAACGTCGGCATCTTATTGTGCTTTCTAGGCTGAAATTTCAAGTTTTTAATTCTATTTTCATCGGTATGATTAAGTTTATGATTCACTCAAATCTGACTAGTAATGCGGACCCATTTACATCTTCTAACTCAATTATGATCATTGTCAGTGGTTATTTTATTTTTCTGTACCGGTGGCAGGGTATAGCTTGTGATATGATCACGTTCATGAAAGTGCTCTAATTGATAAGGCCATGTATGTATTCAAGTGATAGTAACCCAACGGATTGCTAATTTAGCAAACTACATTACCTCTCCACACAGGTTGACATGACACGGAGGATTTCTAGAATGCTAAATATTCCTTATGTTTTGTTACCATGATCAGTTAGATTCGTGTTAATTTCTCCAAAAGTGTAGAAATTTGCATATCTCCAAGGTGGTACCTGGTCTCGACTCATGTACATTGAATGAAATCGAAACTGTATACACATTGGGGATTTAATAAATGCTGAGTTACTACTCTACCTAATATACCTACTCTATGGTCAGAGGCATTGCATTGAGTTATTTACTGTCCAGGATTGTGTACAGGAACTTGTGATCCACAGCTTTTGCTCTGAGCTTGTTATACTAGTTGTGACGTTTCTAATTTACTGAAAAGGGACAGCCACGCAAGCAGCGGGTGTTAGAAGGCAAACTGTAGTCTTTCTGTGATATGTCACCTCTATGAGTCCTTATAGGAAGAAGAGATCACACATGTCTACAAGAATGTACTGATGCATGTTCAAAATTTATAAGAAAACAAATCATCTTTTTTGATGGACTTCCTCAGATAATTAATGATGGCTTATAACAAATTCATAGATGAGATTGTCGACTTTTATATGCGAAAAAAGACTGTTCCTGTATATAATGACTTTGTGTTTCTATGTGCTTGTTACGACCATTAATGCATTCAAACTTTTGTAAAAAATGAATGATTTAATCCTATTCGTCAAAGCATACTTCCTACAGCTTGGCCACGTCACATTCGACTACAAATCGTTGCTGAAAGTCGGTGATACCACATTCCTTTTTTACCAAATATGCGTATGATTTCGACTTTTGCAGTGGTTCACATAGAAATCGCTTATTCTCCTGCTAATCCGTAAATGTGTTGTTTGCTTGTGATTTGAATTATCTTAAATATTGCATGGTTATTAAAGCGATCTACACGTTTTGTTGCATGAAAAGATGGAGGAAACAGATAGAATCCTGCAGAGTAGGAAGTAGGACATGGGTTGTCGGACAGGTTTTCGTGAAAAATTCGGGTTGATTGTCGACCACATACGTTGTAGTTTAAGGTTTGTTGCCAATTGTGCAATCCTATACTTACATTGCATGATCAATATTATTTTAGCATGGTATTGCAGTTCTTTCCATTTTTGTCAATGCACTTCACAAGTGGCTCCTGCATGCACAATCTACATATTGAATGCATTGAGATATCAATGTAGTTCCTCACACTAATGCAAGAACTCAATATCATGTACGAAATGTTTATTACCGCACAACTTATCGTGCTTCCACCTGTAATTGAACTCACTGTCTATGTTACTTAAAAAACTCAACGCTTTGCGTGTGGTGTTTCAAATAACATCGACAGTTCGCTCGGTGGATGCACTGAAAGCTATGCGGTAATATAACTTCCAAATATTTGATTGGATGTTTAAAATTAAAGGGTTTTATACAAGAAAAGTTATTTTTGTAAACAGATTGAAAAGATGTTCAGATTCAAGGATACGACAAGACGCTAATCAAATTTTCAAGTCATATGTACTGAATTTACGAATACAGAATTCAAAGAATGCTAAGGTCACATTCTTAGGTCTCATCATATTATTATGAGTTTAGCTATGTGCATCATCCATGTCCACAGCAGAGTTTTTCCAGTAGTGTTTCGTAATACTTCCATGAACACCACTGTTCATGAGAAAGCTCTATTGCTATTCACCGTGAGTAGACTACCATCAAATTTCGAAACTCTTTCATTTGAGTAAAGATTAGGTTCTCTGGGAAATTCACAAACTTTTACTACTTACGAAGGACGTTGAAGTACATGCAGATGCAATTAATTGCCAATTCATCGAAGGTTACAAGGTATGAAGATAAATATCTAATGAGAATAGTAGCCATTTGTCTCCTTCTCATCATCACCAAGCAATATTGCATGGGAAGATTTCATTAATGAATTTGCACTGATAGATGGGAATGAAATGTCAGCCAAATGGACGCTAGCTAAAAAACTGGAAGTTCCTGTCTTACTACGAGGAAGTTTATAGGTATAAAAAGCAGAATAATAATGAAGTTTGCGTGTCGTGCTTCAAATTAAAAAATCCTTGTCAGTTGTAATGCCAACGAGTGAAATATTATTTGCTGAATTGGAGAAAGTTCATTCTCTGCCAACATCATGCTACTCCATAATTTCATCACCATACAGTGTAAGACTGTAAGTATACTCGGAAGAAATTCCATAAGCTCAATCGACAGAAGCCACACCAATGTACTCAAATGTCTATAGAAAAAGTCTGTAAAAGTCTATAGAACATTAGAAACAGGTGTACCTCATTGATTGATATGACTTGTTTCCAATATTGGTAGAATACCTTCAAAATCCAAAGAGCATAGAAATCAAACCTTTCGCTTTGTATAAGTTAGTGAAGCTACAATGGACAATAAAAGTTCGCTGATGATCATTTCAACTGCTCACATAGGTATCGATTTAGATAAGAGGAATCAAATTACTAAAACATGCAACAATTGCAGATTCTTGCCACAAGGCAATTTCTTGCAAGAAATTTTATCAAAGTGCCTTGATATATAAAGAGAAGTTATAATAACCGTGAACATGCACAATTTGCACTGATGAGCTGCCGGTGGAAGCCGCGATCGTTAAGGTGCCGCTGTCATGACCTTTATTGTTTTAATGTCTGTCCGTTCTAGTCACAGAATAAGACAGAGTGAACGTACAGAGACAGTATCAGATAGTAAGTTGCTAGTGACAAGTAAATTTCAATGGGATTTGCTAGCCAAACAGTGTTTCTGTGTGGTCGACCCAGGTCGTCTCTTCTTCTGTTTGACTAGAAAGGAAACATTGGAACATGTAGCGATAATGAAATGGCACAATCTGTTGACATAATACCATAGTAATTGAACAATGAGCAGCCAGTTCAACATTAAACACGCCAAATTGTGCTAAGCTTCAGTGATTGTTATCAACCGGATCACACAGCAAAGAGACACAGTCGATCGCAAGTTCTACAGAGAGGTTTGCAAACGTTTTTTCGTGCGCCTGCTCAGTTTTTTCTACTGCACTGAAAATTTCTTTTTGCTCACTTAGCAAGTTCTTGCATTTGTCATCGTTTTGAATTAGTCCGCACTTCTAGCAAAGTGATTCGGTTAAACAATCTAAGTCTGTAATTCTAGTCCTTTATTATCATAAAGTGTCGGATTTCTATGGTTGTGATTTTGACAAGTTATCAAATTCTATGGAAATTGCTGAAATTCATAAAAATCTATGGAAATTATTGAAATTTATCAGTATCTATGGAACGTTTCTGAATTCAACCAAAATCGAGTGAAATGATTGACAAACATTTTCAGCTCGCAATCTACAGTATGCAAGCTATTTCTTCAACAATTTCCTCGTTTCTCCTTAAGAGGTTGCAGTTCCCAACATCTACGTACATCTGCGCCATCAGATCAATTAGTCATGTAATTTTGTTTATTGTCTGAGTCTCAACTCTTACTAGACGCATAATTATTTCATTTAGAAACGCTGCATTATATTGGCAGATGCAGATCGTTAATGATTAATAAAGTTTTAATGGATTTGATTTACAAGAAAATCATGGAGCCGCCACTGTAACATGGAGAAGTTTGAAGAGGCAGACAAGATGCTATGATTATTCGTCAACATAAAGGCATTTGAAGAAAGTTGGACTACATAAACGTTCGCGACGATTCAAGCTTTATAGTTTGACCGTGCTCAACAAAGAAGGAAACCGATGATCAAAAAGTGCTCAAACAGGTGGAAGGACAACGGTTTTAGGAAGGCTGTGGACAGCGCAGGATCAGACGATTTGAGAAATAATTGTTCTGTGAATCGATGTAGTCGTTGACATTAATTAGAAGACATTTGTCTGAAAACAAAGTCCAACCGGTCAGGATCT
The DNA here is from genome assembly GCA_907163375.1 of Prostheceraeus crozeri. Lineage (NCBI taxonomy): Eukaryota > Metazoa > Platyhelminthes > Polycladida > Euryleptidae > Prostheceraeus > Prostheceraeus crozeri. The sequence continues at coordinate 35,782 of CAJQUW010012888.1, read as the reverse complement.
ACACACGTAAGACGGGAGGACGAGAAACAGCTGATAGAAAGAAAGATTTTCAAACACTTGAATCTGCAGTAAAATACCGAACACGACTTGTCGACTTATCAATTGTCGAATTATTTGAGGAAATGAAATCATAAATTGTCAAGTTGGATGATTTGGAAGGAAGTTGATTTAAATATTGAAAAGTGCATATTCATGTCATATCAGCAAACTAACAGGTTTTCTGTCTAGTCAGCAGAACGATACTTATTGTCATTCGATGGAGAACTCACAATGAAGAGGACATACAGAAAACGATACTTTTGTCTCGCTGCTCATGATGGGATTCACGCATTTGGACACAATTCAAGTACTATATCGCACTTGATACACTTTATAATTTGACGCTTTCCCATCAAAATGATACAAACTGACTAGACTCTGCCAGTGTCACAAATTTCTAGCAAAAGATGTGGATATATAGAATATTTGCAAATTTCAAAGACAGTCTGTACATGGGTACAGACAATCATCATTCGCAAATCACATTTTGATACGCGATAAGATGGTCATTAATTCTTCAAAGCCTTTGATTATACAGTTTTTGAATTGAGAGAAGTGACTGCATCAGTATCTGATGAAATAGGCTATCGGCACGGTGTCACGGAGAGTGCGGTTTCATTTTTGAAAATTCCTAAAAGATTTTTCCTCACACTCCTATGTAATTTGATCTCTAGATTCTGAATATGATGGTTAAAATATCATCCGTCGAAGACTTTTGGCACACTTGTTTCTCCGGAAGTTGCGTATAATTGGCTGAAGGAATGCGACATGATAAAGGAGCAACATTACAGAAGATCATTTTATAACAGTAATGCGCACAACCTTCTTAAAAATGTTGACAAATTGCGCTCGATTGCAACAATCGAAATTTTGCCTTTCGTATCGGTTTTCTAAAGTTTAGGATCACGTAGCTACCAAATGTTTTGGTAAAGATTTAGACGAGAAGTTTTGCGAATATATTGACAAGTTTCGCAATGACCTTTTAGTTCTAAATTTTTCTATTACACCACAACTCCATTGCATATTTCACTATGCGGCCGAATTTGTATGTCGAGGCACCAGGAACTGAGCATTTACAGTGAAAACGTAAGCGAAACTTTTCATTCAAATTTTGATTCCATTTGGCAAAATGACAAAGTGAGATACACTCACTGCTAATACGAACTTTGCCAGAGAACTTCTGGCTGCTGTACGAACCTACAAAGGAAGGTATTTGTATAATATGCTGGAAGATTTGCTTTTGATTATATAACTTTTTTTATAATCATATGATTATACAGTCCGTTTCATAAAAAATGGATTATCCTAAAATTTGACTAAATAAAACATAAGTATGATACAGAAAGCATTTTTCATGTTATTTCATTTCCCTAATATATTTAAATGTCCTTATATAATCTGATAAGCTATGATACAGTAACGGTTCTTAAGAAGCTAATATTTTGTGGCCCTACCCTTATTGTCAATGACATTACCAATTCGTCTAGGCACTGATTCGATGATATCGTTGATTTTTGACTGATCTAACTTTCTCCACTCTCTTTTTAAAAGTGACGTAAGTTGCGATACGCCATCTGTAGGTAGCAGTGAACGACAAACGTTACGTTTGGAATATTCCATACATTTTCTATGGGATTCAGATCAGGAGAACGAGCTGGCCAAGATAATGTCCTGAGCCCTAATTGAGACTTGCATAAGTTGACTCTACTACTCCTGTGACACGTAGCATTATCATCCATAAATAACCAAGTCAATGGATCACCAAGTTGATCTGTCATTTGGCCAATGTTCATTCGTAAAACATTCGTCTGACATACACGTATCTTCCAAATTTCAGAGAAATTCGTTTGGCGGAGTTAGACAAAGTTGAAGTTAAGGCGATGTTTAAGGGTGATCCATTTTTTATGAAGCAATCTGTAATATTTTTCTCATTGTAATGAAGCCTGGTATTTAACCCAATGCAGAAGAAATACTTTCAAAATTATTTATGAGCATTTTATAAAAAGACGAACCTGAATATTGTAATTTAAGATAATTTTCAAGGAATTACACCGTAGTTAATGTCATCGGGTAAGGTTTTGTCCCCTTCAAACGGTCCTTTATGTTTCATGTGAATTCAAAAGTAACATAGTTTTGTAATTTCTACAGTTACATGCTTTATCAATACTCAGAGGTGATCTAAATAACACATGAAGGTAATTGTTGAAAAACTGTTAAGGTTCAGCAACGTAGGGTTCAGCAACACAGGCTAATACTTTAATTAATAACATTTTAAAATGAATTTATCATTCTAATTCCTGACGTTTTCTCGAAAAGCCCTCGATGGATGAATTTTTGACCATCATAATCGGAATCTAGAGGTCAAATTACCTTGGAATGTGAAGAAAAATCTTTTAGGAATTTTTTGTAGAAGTAAGTGCAATACAGTTTTGATTTCAAGGTCCGCCATTTTGAATATCTGACTTTTTCTCAAAAAGCCTTCGATGGATAATTTTTTAGCCATCATATTTGGAATCTAGAGGTCAAATTATACAGGAATGTGAAGAAAATCCTTTAAGGAATTTTCAAAAATGAAACCGTGCTCTCCGTGACACCGTGTCGGACGATTAAGATGAAATCATTTGTTAGCACAGAGTTGGAAGCTTCCTATCGGCCACTTTCAAAGAATGCGAGTCATTTTCAATTATGCCTTGGGGACCCAATTCACCCCGCATGCCTTGTCATGAATTGTCCAACTGTCAAATTACTTAAATAAGTATCATGTGAAGTCATGTATTATAGCAGGTTCATTATTCATTTGCCAAAACAGAGCATAGCATTGTATAGGCTAGTTCTAAAGTTAGTTGAAAAGTTTACCCTTGAGATGCATTGATAATATCGCAGTGAATTGTATCTCGCAGGTAGTCAGTACTTCTGCCGAACCTAAGAATATCCCGCAAAATTTGCTTTTGCCCTCTGCTATAGATAGCCAGTCAATAACTAAACACAAAATAATAGTAAACAAAAAAGAAAAATCAATAATACCAATTTGAAAATGCAGAAAAGAGATACCACTGAAACCGAGTGCACACATTGCCATCGATACATTTTTTTAAAACGTTGTTACTATCATTGTAAATTCTCTGCTTTAGTTTTGTTTATTCAAATACGAGAAGAATAATCAAATTCAATAATTTTGTTTCAAACTGTTGTTTTCATAGCATTAATTGAACAACAATAGTAACTGCTTTTCATTCGCGTGATTCTTGCAGAGCCCAACAGGTACATGTGTGTATGTCACGTTAGACTCAACATTAAGCTTTTGCATCAATATTCCCTCTTATTCAAGCAGCTTTGAGGCTCAGACACGCTTCTGTTCCAAAGTAGCAGACGCAAGTCCGACCCTGTCCGCGTACAGCTTTATATGACAAATACTTAAAAGGGAAGAATTTCACTGTGAACCGCACACAGCCAAATGATAAGCCAAAATTACAGCGATATTGAAGAGGAAATATTGGTGAGGAAAAAATTGCTGAAGGAAATAACAGACAATGCACAGCCAAAAGTGCTGCTCAGAACAGACAATTGGCAGCTGAAATATCAGTCAAGACTGTCTATTTTTCTCATTTTGCTACACTATATGTTGTTTCCTATACTGATCAGCACACCAGTAGCAAATTATTAATACAACATTCACCTCAGTTAGAAAACATTGCCTATGAAGACCATCAACACCAGTGAATATAGACTATCCTCGCAACATCCTCTCTCTCTCTCATCCACATACGTTCACATACATGTACATGTATATTATGCATGTCTACTATCATGACAGCAATCTTTCGCTTAGGTTGCACTGACTTTAGAGGAGTAACCTATTTTATACTTTTGAAGCTTTTACGTCACTACTCCCCATACTTGGGGTTTGGACGATGCTGACATAGTCAGACTTATGGAGCGTTGTAGTACCTTTAGTCCGGATGCTCTTCCTGCCGACTTCCAATGACACCTACGGGACTCGACCTGTGGACCAAAAGATCGCTAGGCCAAGCACTTAGCCACTGTGCCACGGAGACCACCTTATTTTATCCTTAAAATCGTAAAGAACATTAAAGAGGCTGAATTAACATTTGACATCAAGATGTCAAATTTTCAGAACTACTATCGCCATAATTACGAGGACTGCTCGAAAAGTTTTGCGTTTTGATTGTTATATTATATTTACAAACGAATTGAGCATTGCATCTTCTCAAAGTAGTATCCAGAGATGTCTATGCAGAGTTTGATTTATTTAGATGAATTTCATGTGGTAACAATGACTTCGTCAAATGTAGTTTACCTCGGTAGTTCTGAAATGAGTTAAATTCAATTTCACGATTTTATCTGGTGTTGAAAATGCTCATTGCATACATCATTTGAAGACAATGGAGCTGAAGAGAGAGCATTTCCGTGCTATGATACTGTGTGATTTTATAAGTGGACTGCGACAGCTAGAGAGCGTCGACTGACTTGTTGCTGCATTTGGATATAAAGCACCTTCAAGAGCGACAGTCTTCCGATGTCTTGTGGAATTCAAACGAGGTCGATCGTCTCTTGAAGACGAAACTCGAAGCGGACGTCCCTTAAGCGCAACCATTGAGGACCAAGTTGATTTGGCACAATGTTTTGTGGAAGGAGGCGCCAGGGTAACAGTTGCTCAACTGGTTCAAGTGGAAGTGTTCATGCAATCCTGCATGATCGGCTAGGCCAGATGGATTCCACATCTTGAGACTCCGGAACAAATAGCAGCTCGAGTGCGATGGTGTCGGCAAATTCATCGCAGATTCAATGAAAGCCACTCAGGAAAGGTGTTGGAGAGCGTACCAGGGGACGAAACATGGGTTTATTCATTCGATCCGGAAAGCAATCAACAATCTGCTCAACGGACCCTGGTCGGTGCTGCCCCTCCACAGAAGTGTCGCAGAGAACGAAGTGCTGCAAAGCAAATGGTGGCTACGTTTGTGGACATGACCGGTCATGCTTCTGCAATTCCGTCGGTCACCCAGAGCACAATGGCTGCCCATTGGTGCGTTTCAGGGTGTCGTCCAAGAGTTGATGCAGCGGTTTCTCATCGTCGACTTCACGTCGACGACGTCTGCTTCTGCATTAAGACAATGTACCAGCTCACCGATCTCAGACAACGAAGGATTTTCTTCTGGAGAATCCCATCGATGTAGTCGAGCATCCACCCTATTCGCCAGACCGCGCCCCATGTGACTTCGTGTTCCCGACAGTAAAGAAATGCATGCGAGGAAGACGTTTTGGGAATGCAGAGGCCGGAGTGGGTCTTCGTCGAAGGTATAGAATGTATACTTTCTTCGGAGTGGCTTATTAAGTGCTTCGAAAGTTGGTTCCGACGAATACAACTCTGCATAAACTTCTCAGGAGGCTACGTTGGGAAGATGAAATGTTTAATTCGTTTGTAAATTTGATATTAATCAGTGGCGTCGCGTGCTCCCAGACCATAGGCCTTCACTCGTCATTGGAATACTATTTCTATACCAAACACTTTTATGTTACAACATTAATTTTCATTTATTTAAATAAATTTTTAATAACAACATCCCGAACATTACTTAAGGCCAAGTGAATGTGCGCATGAGAAGTGATTGCTCATATCGCTTAACTGCCTTACTCAAGGACCTGAAACCACATTATCTCGAGAAAAAAGGAGGCAAGGTCAACAGTTTCCTGTATTTCTCACGGCCGGTCAGCCACTCACATGTTTGAAATTTTGATGCATTAAAATGTCTTGTGTAGTGCTTCTCATTTCTTTCTCAGTGACTACTTTCATTTTATATCAGGTGTTGACCTACCTTGCTTGACGACTGTCACCTTTTCAGTATATTCCTTTGGGACGAAAGGCGTGGGTATGATCTCATCTGCAGTACTCAACATAGCGTCACATCAATCACGTAAAAACAAATTATGAAATTCTACCGAATCTGGGTGTTCGAGTCAGATACATTACTCTGCATTCATCGGAGAACGCTCATCATCTGATCACAGTCTTGTCTGAACGTCAACTATCTGCTACTGTCGACGTAGTGCCTCTCTGACATTAAGCGAATCCGGGAACAATTGGGTTGCACTTCCCTTACTATATTTAGGTACCGCGCCTCGATCAAGAATCGTGTAGAATTTCATTGCAAAAATTGGAGAGGGCAAAGCATTATGTCTATCGGGAAAGCCAATATTACCGCGGGCGCGTGCGCTTACTGCCTCACTCACACACAACTCTCTTTCGCTGTCTGAACATCAGTGCTCCGTCTGGACACACGACTAGCTTGTGTGTCTAATTGTTCGAAGAAAACAGCTATGATTCGAGCACGTGCTGCAAAACTGTTCACTCTTGAGGTTGAGCGTCTGATTTTGAGACGGAAAGCTGTGCACAGCTATCATGAGAAGCTATCGAATTTAAATGAATGACACTTTTCATTTTTATAATTGTTGGAAAATTATTTTTTGAGGATGCGCCGAAGGTCTCGCAGGTACGGAGAAGACGCCACTGATATTAATCAAATCGCGCTTATTAAACTTACTGAACTTATTTTTCAATATTAACATATTGAACAGCCCTCGTATATATCCTTGAAGTAATATATTTTATTTGCTTTATGCATTTGCGCATAATTGAAGATTATCAGGAACACTATCCAAGTCAATATATATGTGTACAGTTTTCAGTGCACTACAGTCTGAAGAAAAATAGGAAATCTAGAGGAAAACAAATAAGGCCAAAATCATCAGCTGTACAGTGAATTTAAGAGTCAAGATTGTTGCATGTCCCTTCTTGATAGACGACTGCATACCACTGTTCTGTTTTCCGAATTTCAAAGGCAAAAAATAATACCGAGCCTCGGAGATGTCATTTTCTGCATCATAATTGCTTATCGCAAGACACTTTTGCTTCGAATATTAAAAAATGAGACATGACTGAAAGTTAGCAATGCTCATTATCGTCATGCGTAGTATGAATCGAATTTTATCAATCAAATTTGACATGCCGGAAATTTGGAAATTTACGATGTTTCTGAATGAAGTCGACCTCATTTATTTATCCATTCAAGCAAACAATCCTCCTTTGTTTTGATTCGTAATAAATATTAATGGATTGATGGAAAGAATTAATACTAATATCGGTAGACGAGAAATAATGAAAACTATGGTTTTGTTGATACAACATTATTTATCATCGCAAAAATGACCCAAAGTTAAAATTTTATGCAAGACATGTAAGCAGAATGCATCTATCAATGTTCATCATTACCGGAGAATTAAACGATAAAAAATGAATTATGTTGAGTGGAACAAAATCGACAATTGCTACTGGTCTAAGTTTATTGATGAACTTATCAGCCAATTAAGAGTCGTTGATAAAATTAATTGACCGACGATTTCTTGCACATGTGACAAGCAGACAAACTAAGCACAAGTGCAAGTTGAAATTCGAGGAAGCTTCAGGTTCCGTAAATCCATGGAAAATACTTTTGATATCAGAAGCCAATGGAAACAACTATGCACTAATCCCTACCAAGCACAAAAGATGGATAAAAATTTTCGCATCATAGGCCCGTGTTTAATGTTCAGTCCATAACGCCTTAACGGGTTTTCCGCAGGTTGATCCCGATGTCGGAAAAAGATTCTTCAATTTGGATCAAACATCTTGTGATAAGCTTTTTAAGGTAATTGCTCTTTCTTATATGACTGAGCAATTTTCTGGTCTAAGTGATTACACTATGCTGAATTTCATATAAACAGTTTATTGAATACGTGATATGGAAGATTACTCCTACGTGAGAAGTCAACATGATCAGTAACGTTGATCATCAAACAACAACATTATGATGCTATTCAACATGGAACTTCAATACAAAGCACTATGTGAGTGCATTGTATGGTCCTAATATATTCTCATATTCAACACAATACAGTATGACTCACAACAGTCTCTAAAATAGGTCAAAATGAGAAAGCGATATCATAGTCACAGAAATCCTACTTTTAAATAATGAAAAGTTTATTATTAATATTAAATCAATAATGAAATAATCGTCATTTAGGGAAAGTTTATCATTACAATTATGATTTATCTGGTTCCGAATTCGAATTCGATCGTTGAGATTTTTTCTTCTCTGAATCTTTTTTCTTTATATACTTGGAAATGCAGTACAATAAGGTCATTGTACAAAACTCAAAAACATTCATTGTTCCGTTGAGCAACCGCTATAAATGATAAAAATGAAACTAAGAATTAGCATCCCTTCACCAATGCTAACTACGACTGTAACAATCACCAATGTAGGGCCTACAATGATACATAAGGGTTGCACCGTGTTGCGTTTGATGTATTTTTTCTATTTAAACGAAAATATTAGTCGGGTTTATACTGTGAGTGAACCAATAATCCGCCATTTACTGATATAATGGTGGGAAGGTAAGACGGATCAATCAAAATCCAAACCGGCAAATGATATCCATCCGAAAATACAATACTCACTTCATTTCTACGAAAGCTGTTATTTTCAAAATTCTGAAAACAGTACATTTTAAATTTCACAATTACTGCCAAATGTACGAATTGGCAACGGGAGGCATCTTTCTGATTGAATTTCCATCTACACTGCAAATTTAATCGGCACACTGACTCGTTTGAAAGCAAATCAATGAAGAATTAATACAGAGCGTAATACGCATCACACATAATGATCATGATTTTGTGAAAACTTTGGGTACTGCTCAGCAAATACAAAAACGGATACAAGTCTATAATACATGTAGTTCAGTTTAAAGCTGAGAATGCAAGCTCTCGAATGACTTTGATGTGCGATTGGACGGCATGAGAATCGATTGAATTTAGCTGGTACGCTTTTTATGATCAGCTCTGTAAATTGAAATGGTCTGCATTTTGTTTCGATTACGCAATCAAATATCTATTAGTTTTCATGCTAAATGCAATAGACGCCAACCTTCATTTCTGATGAAAGATGCGATCTAATTGCTAGTATGCTGCGATTACACCAGTCAAGAAAGATTCGCATGTTTATGGCGTCTTACTGTCACAACTTCGACACATTTGGTTCGTTCCAGTTGCCGCAAATCATGATAATGATTAGACAAAACCAAAGTGAGCCGAGAAAGATGACGTCATTTCAGTACCGATAAGTGAATAATTGACCACAGTCCATGACTAAGATAGGGCATTTGCAATAGGGACAAATACATAGAAATTGAACAACGAAACCTCTGGAATGGAAGTTAAGCTTTATGCAATACACAATAGTGGCACAGAAATCTCACGCATTTTTTTCTTAGATACACTTGTCAACGACTATTTCATTGGGTTAGAATTAGTCACGTGTTAAATTCTAAGTTTTCATTGGTCATTCATGCCTCAACCTAGTTCCCCCGGCGGTGTCGTGACCTTGAGTCAATTTCCCAATTTTCATTCTAGTCAGTTTCAGCTAAAAATCTATTTCCATGGGCAAATAGGTAGGATGAATCTAGGGTAAGTCCAAGAAATGGAATAGACGTTGCTATTGCTGCTTTTGGAATAGCTTGAATGAGCCTATGAAGGCACATCGCGTTTTGCACAGAAACTGAATGCCTAAGTCAATGCTGGAAAGAGTCTAGAGCGCTTTCGACTTAGCTATTTACAAAGTACATCTGTAAACCGCAAAGGATTATTTTTGAGGATAATCGCCGATTTTTCAAACTTGGCGCTTATCGTCTTTTGAACTCAAACTCTTCATATTATCATTGTCAGTGAGGTTATTACTTTAAAATATGCAGGATTTTAATGAAATCGTTGGCTTTTGAAAAACGAAACATCGCCTTTTCATTATTTTGATTTACAGAATACAATAATCATACCGCTTAAAATGATTTTGATTTCAATGAGTTAGAGGTTGGAGAGGTTGATTTTGCTGCATCTTCATAACTTTATATTTGTCACGGAACATGTTATTTCCATTAGTAATTCTTGCCGGAACCTATTGAGGAGTGCTCTTTTCGACATCAAAACAATATATTTTCAACATCATTTTGATTACATTCACTAAAAATTGTCCGCAAAAGCCAAAGTCAGAAAAATATATTATGCAATATTATGTTCATTAATTGAAGAGTTGCAAAGTTCATACCGTGGCATAATCTTCTATCCTATAGAAGTTTCTGGATTATCACACGAAAGCTTCATTTGACAATCGTACGTCTAAAAATTGATCTTTCAGTGTTATGATTGTCAATGTATCGTTTGTCGTGGAAAGCAGAATGATTTCTCCTCTTTCAGGTACAAAGGAAGGATAACAGAAAATATTCAAATGTGACAAGTAAACCATCAGTAACAATCTTAAATTTCAGAATTGCAATTTGATGCCTAAGGCGTTTGATTAACAGCCTTAGATAGGCTAACAAGGAGAACGTAATTTGGCACCAAAATTGACGAAGTACGAATACACTTTTTGCGGAGTGTATATCTAATGCCGTCCAGAAGAGGAGATGCTGATAGACTGTGAAATGCTTCACTATTTGGCCTTTGCTGACGATGCATTGCTCCTGGCAAACAGCGCAAGATCCCTTGAGAGTATGCTAGCGAAAGTAAACGTCGAATCAGAAAAGATGGGCCTCAAGATACACTCTGGTAAAACCTCTGGTAACAAAACTGAAGGTAGCATCATTCAAGAAGATTGAAACGGCACTAACATCAAACCAAGTTCCCAAAACAGCGAAGGCCTATCTATTCAATACTAACATCCTTCCAGCAGTGACTTACGCTTCGGAGACATGGTCGTCTACCAAGAAAGTCGAAGTTAAGATCCGAACGGCACAGAGAGCTCAGAATGACTCACATTTCGAAGAAACAACATATTCGTTCAAGTGCTATCAGAAAGAAATCAGGAGTAACGGATGCGGTCGAGCACATCTACCATGCGAAATATCGATTGGCAGGGCACGTATGAAAGACAACCGATGGACGCTACGGACGACTTGTTGATATCCCTACAATTATCCACAGATAAGAGGAAGACCTCTTACAAAGTGGGATGACTCCCTCCGAGGGAAACATGTAAGAACCTAGATGAGGATTGCGATGGACCGCGATGTTTGGAGAAGAAATGGTGACGGTCTGCATCAGTGGCGCTCCACTTGATGACATACAGACCACTCAAGTAACTCAAGTAAGTAAGTTTATCTGATGGCGTACATAAATAACCGCCCTAGTCAGAACTTCATTTGAGTTGAGGTGAAGGGAAATCGTTATCACAACTTTATTAGCATGCCCTTGGAAATTTAAAGCAATCATTATTCAGACATTGACATTATCGAGAAGGAAACAAATTGATTACGAACTTTCTGTCTAGTCTACGTGTTCCAAAATTTATAAACTAAGATAAGTATGACAGCCTTTTTAATTAAAGTCATACAAAATTTTGGTAGAGAATGGTTACTTAAAGCTGAAATGAAGTCAAAACAGTTACATAAACCTCATCATTTCATGTTCGTTGTTTATTGGGAATCCAAAAATCGCAAAAGTAGCGAATGGTCTTTTGTAGAGTATCATAGCAATGAAATGACGACAACTATTGCCATAGAATCAGTCTTTCCTCCTCCATATACATGTATATGCTGTTCATTCTCTCAATTAATTGTTATACTTTCTATAAATTCAGGAAAAGTCATTTTTTCAATAAATGTGAAGACTGTTGAGAGTAACTGTGAACCCAAAGCTGCTAAAATAATTCTTCAAGCAATAAAGTTATTAGTCATTATTTAAGCGATAAGTTGCTGATATCCATGGTGTAGAATGTTCAGACGAATCTGCATTCGAAACTGCTGTCTCCAGATGAATTCGTCTTGATATCCAAGAACTACCGATGAACAAGCACCATCTATCTTTTTGAATTGGTGCTTCTGCGAATACATCGCTGGTTGCATCGGAACAGCGGGAGGAATATTGTTCAGCAGCAGATTGAAGTGTTCAATCAGAATCCGTGTCACTCATGAGAGGGGCACTAGAAATCCAGGGCAAGATGTCATCCCTGCCATGAATTTGCATACTCGGAGCATTGGGAACATTTGTGATTTGTGTCATTGATCTCTAAGATCAAGTGCCACTATCTGTCCAGTTTCAAGAAATTGCTCAAGCATAATAACCAGTTTAATGCATAACATAGAACGGCTACATCAAATCGTACTTACATATATATGTACGTGTGTGTTTGTTGGCCTATTTCGCTTGCTAATATCAAAATGAACTTAGATGGCCAGGTTTTATGAGGCGTGATAAATGTCATGGGGTGTCCTTCCACGTCATCTTACACACTACACATACAAGTATACATCATTATTCACCAGGTAGGGGTGAGATCTTATAAACACCTCATGCATATGGGGTACACACTTAAATGGAATGTCTTTGTTGGTAAAATGAATGACCAAGCTGCCCATCAAATGCAATTTTAACAAATTGCCCAGTATAAGGGTCAATTTACTTTTGCACTGGATATATAGCTTACTATAACTTTGAATAATGTTATGTATATCTTGCTTGGATTTCTCAAGTGATCATATTATTCACATTCTCCTGAAAAATATTCCTTTGATGAATGCCTCACTCACTACACTGAAAATCGCTGGATACGAAAATTGCATACAATTTGAAACTGACATCTGATACGAGATTCTCGTATGCTTACAGAGATCTGGTATGCATTTTCATACGACATCTCACTTACTTTCGCATGTGATTGGTATGTAGCGATACGAATTATTCTATCTGTGATTGGCTGCTTTACACTGAAATACGAGTTGTTGGTATGTTTTATATACGAGACCCGATGCAAATTCATGTAGAGCTTTAAGTCACATAGCAAAAAAAATATATAGGCTATATATATATTACATACTACTGTCAAATAACCTTTTCAGTAATACAAGGCGTCAATATTTCATTCAAACGAAATTTTCGCGCAATCATGTTGACTTATCTCACACACAACTATTTTTGCGTTCATGAATTGTAATGTGTTTTTATTTTGGATTGATAGTATGCCTAATTTCAAAATTACATAATGCATAATTGTTGATGGTTGAATTCTTATTGATTATTTATGAAATGCCTTAGTCTTACATGTATTAAAATCGAATTCAGTATTGAAAGTGTGACTCTTGAATGTCATTATCTCACTACTTACAAAACAGTTGTTACATTAGTGTGATCTTTATTGACAAAAGGCCTCAAATCAACATACTGAAGACATAATTGATGCTTTCTTTTGACATTGTGCTGGTATGGCTTTAGTATGTAAAGCACACCACACTTAAAATGACATACGAAAAGCATACAAACATATGCAGAAATATACCAAAAAATATTTTGGCATGCATCCCTCGTATGTGATTGGTATTGAGACATTTACAGTATACCTGCAGTTGCTCTGAATTCAGGGAATCATAAAGCATAAGTATCATGAAAAAGATATTCTTTATGAAAATTCATTTTCATAGCTGAAAGCAATACGAATGCGAAAATATGTAGATCACCAATGATTTACTACACGCAAGCCAAATTATTGACATATGAATGGGTGCTTAATTTTGCTGCAATGAAGTTGAAGTGTTGAGACAAAGCATCTTTTTTCGAAGGAACATGCCAATAGAGTTCTGCATGGAAATTTCTATGGCATGCTTTAAGTTGAAACTATTTTCGAACACTCGATTATCCTTCACAAAACGGAGTGATTGGATTGAATATGGCAGAACTGTGACAGGAAGGATGGTTTCAATGACAAACGTTAATACAATTCATCTCAAATGAATGTGAGTGACGTGCAAAGATATCCGGAAGTCAAGTAAAAACTCATCTCTCATCAAATATTCATATTTTGAAGTGATATTGCTAAAGTTGGGAGCAAGCATTGTTTGTCCTCAAACCAAAGATATCCAACACTGAAGAATGAATACTAATCAATAGGTGGTGGTTGAAAGCTTGGAAATGATCATATCATATGAAATACCACTATTCAAAGAGATGTCAGTGAATGAAGGCAAAATTGATTAAAATGGTGTAGCAGAAGGAAAACAGAGGTCACATTTTTGAATCAGGGTGGCTTCCTATTACCTCTGATAAGTGACGCAGTGTGCCGTTTCGAAGCAGGTTTTATAGTAGAACCTTAGGAGTATCTTAGACACGCTTCCATTATATATACTTGCATGTAATTCCAGTATTATTTTTCCCATGGAATTTCAAGCAACCCAAACGACCCGCAGTCTCACTCCTAACTTTCTAGAAATGTATCAAAAACATCTGAAAGTTGCGCTATCTCAGCAGCGCTATTCAAACTCCTTAGTTGAACAGTGGGCATCATCTGCGCTTCTGCATGTGTCTCTGTTGTTGCAGGTGATTCCATGATTATGATGGATAATGCAGCTTCTATTTATAATTGCTTCGCATCATACCAACAAGTTGAATCGTAGCCTCATACTTGGAGAGTTGAAAATTATCATATGTGTCGACACGGCGTCGATAATCAAGTGGTAGGGTAGTTCAGTAGATTGACGAGCGCGACTAGGTGGGGAAGTGCAGAAGTTCCAGGGTTCGAATCTGACCGTCTCGTGAGGTGCCACCGCTCTCTTTAGAGGTTGCTGACCCCATCTTAGTGAGGGAGGGAGTGTATGGAGGCTACACCCTAGCATACTAGTATGGCTTCGTGTCTTGGATGCAGAGGATGGATGAGTAGAATGTCCTACATGATAACACATTTAATGTGCTATGCTGTTAGTAAAGTTTAGAGCAGACGTGAACAGCGAAACATGAAATCAAAATTGACGTTGATTTATGTCGTTGTATACAGATGAATCAAACAGAATTCTATATTTAAGGCATTTGAATAATGGGAATTTCTGCTGATCGACAACTTTACACTGAGAATAGACAGGTATTCACTGAATGTATCTGCGCGTCTGTCGAGCTCTAACCGGCTCCTCTTCTTATTGAACTAACGATCAAAGAAATTCACATACAATGAATACACTGAAGTAGACCTGGGTTTTCGGAAATGGAAAAGTAGTAAGTCTGGAGAGATAATTTGTTACATGGGATGTCTTCAGGTTATCCGCTATTATATACATGTATGTGTGTTATTCACATGCTTAATCGGTGATGAATGCTAAAATGTGCCTAAAAATTAGCAAAAGGTTTACATTAGGAGGCTTGCTAAATCTGAATTCTTTATAGGCAGAGGTGCATAGACATTATGTTCTTATTACGTCTACATACTCCCTTCCAGTGAACAATAATCGAAGAAGTTCGCTAAATCAACGATAAAATGTACTCCAGTAGCAATGGGGAAGCATAAATGGAGTGTGATGGTAATAGTGTCCACTTCTAGAAGACAAAAAGTAACAAAGATTTCGAGTGCCCGTTAGGAATGTTATCGTTATACCCGTTAGTCGAGTCATATCCTCTTTAGATTTGACGACGGCATCTTAAGACTTGACCTGTAGTGTTTCTTCCGGACTGAATGTAGCATTTAACTCAATGCAATTTCAATGTAATTGAGCTGACGATAACACCAACTGTGGCATTGGTGACCACTGATTGATGCAGAAATTGAGGGGAATCGAATGAATCTTCTTGATTGTGTTAGAACAGTGTTTCCCAACCTTTTCATGTCTCAGTACCACTTGAGATCTCAAACGTCCGCCGCGTATCACTTAGTCTCAAAGAAATAATTTTCATGTTAGGAAAGATGCAATTCATTTTTAGTTCAAAGAAATTTATTTTTGCGATCAAAACAGACATGAAACAAAGAGCAGTCATTACGAGGCAGAGAGCAGATCACGCAGATATCTACATGAATGCTGTTTCAAGGAACTGTGCCAAATATCTACGATCAAATATAGGCTTTATATCGCTTTTTAGAGACTTAGCCTATATTATTTGTTAATACTTTTGACTTGTTGAAATTGAATGCAAATTTCTACTGTATGTCAGAAGCATTTTCGAAATACGTGATTTTGGCTTGCTGAGCTTCTAGCATAATCTAAAATGCATGGTTTTGCTCTGTCGATTGGCAACTGTCAGTCGCTTAATATATCAATCATGCCTAGATTTTGAAAGCATCGATGATCCTTACAGCCTCGGCCGCTATGCGACCTCAGCTGTACGACTCATTGATGCTTTCAAAATCTAGGCATGATTGATATATTGCATCGCCTGTCGCATTGACATCTTAACAGCCTAATACATAGTTTGATGTGACAAGATGAAATCTGTGCACAAGACAAATCTTCGTCTTTTAAGACTAGGAAAAGTGATAAATTGCATCGAATTTTGTCGTCGATCTTATTTTCTCAAGCTGACCAACACTTTTCCTGATAGATTTGGTCTATGACACGAATGAATGAAATTATCATCTTGATACATCTAGCCTACTTCGGACAGGTACTCGCGTGCCATCTGATGAACCCTCGCACATCACTAGTGGTACGTGTACCACAGGTTGGGAACCTCTGGGTTTGAGTAGGGAGATTTTGTCCACATGATAAACATGGAAAGCCGCACAACCCTTGTTCCACAATTGTTTATGATTTCCTCAAGTTCAGTTTCGGCCAGATTAAGTTTTCATTTCTACAAATTCTATAGAACACTGCATAGATATCGGATATAAATCTCTAAATTGTTTGAAAATCTTCACTGAGAAGCATTTAATGTCGAAACTTCATCCATCGAGGTAATCAATCTTTCAATGAAAGAACTGCTGCTTTCATCGAGCCCGTCTTTGGTGAGGATAGATTAAAGACATATTTGTATCTCGCATTTATAACGATCAATTTTTTAAAATACCGGTGAATAATTTTGCCATATCAATGCAATCCTGTGTTCTTACCGTTCGATCTTTCTTAAACCGTTTGAGTGATGATTTCTCCGAATTGAGAAGGGAATGATTTTGAGAATTCTAAAAGGAAAAAGGAAGAACTGTAATTTCAGAATGGCATCGCAAAAGAACGTCGTATCTCCGTTAACAAAAGAGATGAGTTCCTTTAGATGACAGATAAAGTCAAGAGATATTTCTCCAACTAACTTCAAACTTAAGAACTTAATTAATTATTTTTCCTTTTTTGGCGTCGACTATTGACGACGAGTCGATGATTAAAATCAACTGTTTCCGGGTTGCATTATTCGATTTCAATAGGACGTTTCTGTTTAATAGCGAAGACGAAAGCAAATACTGTCATTGATTCTAAAATCCATGACTTGAGTTTGTTTCTCAATAAAAACATGTAATTGTATTGTTTCAGGATTTTTACTCATTAAACTGTCATGCTCGACCATACTCGTACAAAAATGATGGTTTTAGGTCACAACTCCCCTCTTACTGAGGGCTTGGACGGCGCTGACACAGTCGGATTTTAATCCGAGCGTTGTGATCTTTTGGTCCGGATGCTCTTCCTGACCACTTCCACTGTCACTTTCGGGGCTCGACCTCTAGAACGAAAGATCGCTGGGCCAAGCACTTAACCACTGTGCCACGGAGACCATTTCAACTTCAGCTAAAATGACAAAGAGCAAGTAGACATACATTCAGGTGCTCCACAGATGGCAGCCGACCTTGTGCTTTGGGACCCGGCCGGGAAATGAATGTATATGAGTGCAATACAAGTTTTCTGACGTTAAATGCTTTAATCCAATCAAATACGACGTAGGAGTTAGTTCTTATACTGAACAAAAAGTGACAACTCCTAGCCATTTGATTTCAAGTCATAAGTTTTCATTCGCAACCAAGTGTTATTGCAAACCAGAGGCGACAATTCCTACACGAATGTGACATGCTGTCTAAATGGATGTACATGTAGATATAATAGAAAATCAATTAATGGTCATGAATAGAATGCGGGGACATGTAAGAGCTAATTGTTTCATCAAGGTGTCAGATAGGCAGTTGAAGATTGCTCACTCACCTCCACAATGAGGGACTTATGAATGCCACAATGCTCATGATCCAGCCACAATATCATTCCAATCCCAAAGTCCACTCCCGTAGGCCCTGATTCAATTCGACCAATCTCAATGCTGCCTATACCAGCTAAATTTTAGAGAAGGCCATACTGAAAAGCACGAAGAAAAATCTGCTTTCCTTGATCAATGGTGATCAATTCGGTTTTCGACCCGGCCTTTCAGCAACATGCGCGATCGTCCGCTTATATGATGAAGCAACCCGACTTTTAGAGGAAGATGAAGTTAAAGCACATAGCCTCATCTTTTTTGATATTTCGAAGGCGTTCGATGTAATTCCCCATCACAAGATGGGAAATTACTCTTGAGTTATAACGACGTAAGTGGAACCAAAATTCCTATGGGATTCGTTTTATAGCTATGTTCGTACTTGTCGGAAAGACAACAATACATACGTATTCTTGATACCT
The DNA here is from genome assembly GCA_907163375.1 of Prostheceraeus crozeri. Lineage (NCBI taxonomy): Eukaryota > Metazoa > Platyhelminthes > Polycladida > Euryleptidae > Prostheceraeus > Prostheceraeus crozeri. The sequence goes on along the minus strand of CAJQUW010012888.1, from coordinate 17,296 downwards.
CCAGCAAACCTGTGGCAATTTCAAGCGGTGTTCCTCAGGGATCATTGATTGGACCCTTGCTGTTCTTGATTCATGTCAATAACCTGTGCTCTCATAATGACAATATTTTGATCAAATATGCGGATGATACCGTTGCTGTAGTTCCCATATTCAGAGGGCTTGACGATACAGCTAAAGCTATTGAAAACGTACAGAGCTGGTGCATGCGCAACGATATGACGCTTAATGTCGGTAAAACTAGGCATATGATAATCAATAAGTGTCTCACTCCAGAAGAGTTGGCACTATCCTCAATTCAACCTTCTTCTTTGGTGAAATACCTTGGAGTTATAGTCAACAACAGGCTCACATGGTCGGATCCTTTCGAAAGAGTTGTAAAGGCGACATCAAGACGTATATTTCTTTTGCGCTCTGTGAAATCTAATATGACTAATCATCAGATGATGCTACTGTATTACGCTTACATTCGGAGTCTCATCGAATATGCTTCTGCGGGATTTTGCGGAGTAAACAAAAGTGAATTGAGGATTATCGAACGCATTCAGAATAGGTGCCACTTTATTATTTGTGGAGACAGAAACTGTGACTGAAATCATTTTCCGAACTTAGAACATCATTTTCATAGGGCCGCAACAAGACTTTTCCTGCAGATGATGAATCCTGCTCACACATTGCACTACTTGATACTTGAAAGAGTGCCCTCAGGCAGATTTTTGTTTCATTTTTTCAAGACTGTGAGAAGAAATAAATGTTTTATCTATAAAGTAATTCATCTATATAACCATGACTTTGAACGATGACTTTGTAACAACAGTAATGATTTTCTGATTTTCAATCTTGAAATATAAATTGATTATTATTATTATTATGACCAACAGTTGCAGCCAAATTATTTCAGCCCAGAGAACACTACTTAAGCTAACTGCATAAACTTTGCCTCTGCACTTCTCTTACTGACCAATATGAAATTGATAGTGTAGTTGATAATCTGAAATAAATCTAAGGTACATTGAAATTCTTATTATGTAAAATTAAAAATTAATTAAGAAACATATTCTTGAGGAACATTCAGCAATTAACGTGAATAATGGTAGAAATTTGCCACTTGCCTGTTTATAGGTATAAGAACTTATTTAAATAACAATTTCTAAAAAATTATATTCATTTATTCTATTTAGATATGTGATTTTATTTACATGTACAAAAAGACTAATATATCCCCTGCATTCTGCAATCAAATGGATTCAATCTCTTTGTTACAGAACTTTGAATTGACTCATAGATACAATCAATGTTTTCATAAACTTTTGACATCCTAAAATTGCAATTTTCGAAAGGAAAGCAAACATATTTCCTACAAAGCGACCATTTCCCTCAACCGACACAAAAAAAGAGTCATCTTTGAAATTGATTGCGTAATTTCTTGTTGTTTCCTTTAGTTCATTGAACTATCAGCCGTTGCTTTGAGGACAAAGTCCAGTTCACGATCAAGAGCAACATATAAAATGATGTTATCAAAAGTAGTACGGACTATGTTTTCAGTTTTCAAACCTCATTCAGAAATTAAATCAAAGACAAGCGACAAACCCTGCGGTGAGCATAATTGCGTATCTGAAAATGATGATTCTTTGAATAAGGAAGTGGCAACCGAATTTTGAGCTTTCTTTCCAAATTTGCTCACAACAATTTTTTGACGCATTCATGCCAAAGAGTTCTGCAGTAATTTGCCTTTACACAGACATAGCATGCTTCTAAATTTTGTTTTAATATTTCAGCAATTTTTGATCCGGCCATGGGCTTGAAAGAGCGCGACTCGGTTCCCACAAAATTATTTGCGAGACGGGTGAAAGTGATTAAGAAACCTCTGCTATAATAGATCACACAAAGTCGTTAAAACTGTTCTCACAAGACTGCTTGACATAAATCATGTACTTTTATCCTCTCTTGCTGAAAAAACAATAAAAGTTCATTGACGCAAAACTGTGAGAAATTTGAAAACGTTGCCAGTATATCAAATGAGTGTCATAGTTTGACATTCAGCAATTTAATAAAAAGTGTGCATGTTCGGTGGTTATCAAATTATATGTGGATCTTTTATTGTGTCAAAGTAGATTAATTTCAAGCTGAATTACTTCAACAAGATCTATGCAAACTTATAATCATATTATGGATGAATAGATTATTCGATATGGAAAGATAATATGCAGTCTTAAAATAAACATGCATAGAATACACGCTACATTATCTGATTACTTTCATGCTAGAATGGCCAATTGTGATGCATCTGATCTTTCCAAAAATTAAAATGATGTTCATTAGTGCAATTTGATTAACAACTGTTGGATATTAAAGATTTATCTTAATAATCCATGAAGCATCAATTCAAAACCGGACGAGAACAACAAGCCATGAAGCTCTTCAGAAAAGCTTTGAGCCCAGATCATATTTTATACGATTTGTCACCCACTGTATTGAAGTCATCTTCACATTTATCGGTCCCATTGTGTCGTACCGAACGCCGCGCTAAGTCATTTTTCCCGTATTGCACCATGATGTACAGTATAACGGCATCATATCGAAATGATTTGCAATTTTTGTACTTACTTGATATCAAATAAACGCTTATTCTATTCCATTCTTCTATTCTAATTTCCTAAAATTTTCAGTTTGACTGTATACTTGTCTTACCGAATATTGAACAGAATTCTCAAATTTGTCGAAAGCGGAAATCAGACCCTACAATAGGTCTGGAAATTTAAAGACGGAAAGACATCACTTGACGGAGCTAGCCAGGCCAGATGCCTAAGGAGTAGTCTACAAGCATGACTGAAAAAAATTTAACTGAAAACAAGCAGAAAATCTCCGAATAGTCCCCCCTGCATGGGTGAGGCTAATATCCCGTAAGTTCGAAGATCTCACCATTTATTGATGACTTCTCAAGTAAAATCAGCTCATCACAGAAAAAAATTTGCGTACTTTACTTTGGTGTTTCTATAGCACTTATTGTTGCATGCTAAATACACGTGTGGATGCATTGCTAAATGTAAATTTCTGTAGAGTTTGTTTGCTATTTACGCTGTGTTAAAGTATAGGTTTAAATAGGGAAAAGGAATAATTGTGAAATGTGTAAAATGAGTAAAATCATCATAATTAAGTCAAAACATGAAATTTGCTCATTTTATAGATATTCTCAAACATCAAATACTGAATCATGTGATTCACTTCAACTTTTATATCGATGCTGATGTTCTGAACTCAATCATGTCTCAAATTTCATTGCATTCTGATAAACAGTTTCTTTTCTGCAAAAAAATGAACGAAAATTGTCAAGTGTTTCACAATCCATAGACATTTCTCGAATTTTACCATTGGATTCCAATGGGAATCCTTTAACCCTACCTATAACCGAAAGCGACTGACTGTGACACTTAAGAATTTGATTTCTGTATTCAGCGTTTCAACATCTACAAATCCATGCTCTTATTAATCAAATATAACTCTTTGTGCGTGAATTTAGGAAGGTGTCAGTAGTTCCCGGACTATATAGCGCAATTTCATTTTCTTGAAGAAATGTACCTGTAGATGTTGTGTGGGAGATAATGAACACGCCAAAGTCAAATAAGCGTATTTGACAAATAATCTTTGGGCAAAGTCCGACCACGAGGAATTCAGAAAGAGTATGAGATCATGTCTGGATACCACTAGGATTATATCATGTTAAGTAAGACACGTTTTCATTTTGAAGAAGGTATTTGAGAAAGGAATTCGTTCACCGACAACTCGTTATCAATATTAAATATCACACCGTTTGCAACATCGTTGTGCAATGTCATCAAAGCGTAAAAGTCAACAATTTTGTCAGATAAGAGGATTCGTGATGACCACAGGGCAAAACTGATGGTTCATTTCCTCGAAATGTTAATCGAAGAATTACTTTCCCACCTCTCCTGCTTTGACTTTTGTTACTGGACTTTCTTGCAGGCATGCAGGTTTCCACGATGCGTCTACAACTTTTCCATGCTTTTGCCTCTTCACATGCAGAAGTCGCCAAAGGCGTCGTCTAGAACTTGTCATCGTCGAAGCATTGGAATTCCAAACGAGATAAAGTGAAGTTCTCAAGAAAAGAATGTTAAGATGAAATATCACCCGACTTGGAAGTTTTCACGAAAAAGAAACAATTAAGCCATGAAAACAAGAAGTTGGCAACAGGATAGCTGGGAGGGTTGTAAATTGAATAGACGAAACCTCTGCTGATTTATGGTTTCAAAAATAATTCAAGAATGCGTGAGATGCTGCGAAGAACAAAAGAAAATTTAAATGCGCTTAATGTGAGAGATATGATAATTTTTCCAACACGCATATGCATCTCAATGGACAGGATAAAGAATTGGAAAAGTGAGAGGTCAGAAGTTCGCATCGAAATTGCCAACCGATGATCATGCGTCATTTGGACTTCGCCAATGCTGCATTCGCCATTGAATTTGATACGCGTATGCAGACATTTTCCGAAGTTTTCTTCCAAAACATGTCGAATAATGTAAATAGAATAATTAAATATTGAGTTGCATCCTCAGTTGAAAATTGGAAACAGACCTGAATATCTGTTATTTCATCCAATATCAGGAATCATCAGCAGGCCTAGTTCACATTTCTCAACATCGACACAATTGCCTACTTAAAGTTGCAGCCATGCCCAGGTAAATTTGAGATTTGCAATATGCAAGTTAGTGAAATTTCGATGGAATTCATCAAAATATCTCTTCAAGCACACTGCTGGCAAATTCCCAAAGTTAGTGCGTCTGAAATAATTAATAAAGGCTGTTTTTTGCAAACACAATGTAAATAGAATAATTATATATTGAGTTACATCTTGAGTTGAAAAATGAGGGCAGACCTGAATATGATGCCAGGAATCATTAGCAAGAAACTGAGGATGTAACTCAATATCTGATTATTCTATTAAAATTGTGTTTACAAAAAGGAGCATTTATTAACTATTCATTTATTAACTTGGGCGATTTGCTAATAGTTTGCTTTAAGTGATATTTAATGAATTCGGGGCACTATGTATGCAAGTAATGCGATATAAGTTTTATTGCTAGCCATGACTGGGACCGGTTAATTTTTTGTCAGGGGTTAACCGATTACATTTAAAACCGATTGACCGGTTAAAACTGGTTATATGAAGATTCCTGGTATTTATTTAGTTGTCAAGGTTTATCGACAATTTTCATTCATTATCACAATCCTCGTCAACATTTCATTATACAAGATAAATCTAAAATCGAAAGAGAATGACAGCTAACAGCGTTCATATTGTTAGCGATCGCTACAATATGAACGCTGGTAGCGTTCTGTCAATAATAATAGGACAACATGCTGTCGATATCACTTAGAGATGACTTCTGCCTTCACTCGCATTCCTTTTGAACCGTCAGCGTGTCCTAGTGAAGAAGGTGCGAGCTCGTCTCCACCGCGGACTTCGGTTCGATTCCAAGGTCAGGCGAGTGCGGTCGGGGAATCAAGGGTGTTGGTGTCTTGTATTGACTTAATAGCTGTCATTCTCTTTCTATATTCAATGAACGACGACAGACCTTTGTTGTCAAGATAAATCTAATCAAACGTCGTAACTGAATTTAACCGGGTTTCGAGAAAATGTAACCGGTTAACCGAAAGATGAAATACAGTAGCTAAATACATGTAGGGTTGTTATAATTAAATGCAATTGAGTGCAAAGTAATTGATTTCTTTGTGAAACCGGTTATTCGGTTAACCAATCCCAGCCCTGTTGGTAGCTGCATCGTTGTACAACGCATAAAACTCAAACGACGTTCATTGATAGCTATCCGACCTCTTCACCAGGAATTTCTCACAACCGTTCAACTCTGTTGGCATTCGTCATTGGAAATGTGTTGATTGACACTTTCAGTAGTACAAACATGCAGTGTGATCGAACCGCAGGTTTATATGTTCAGGTGAATCATTTCAGTTGTGACATTTAGGGGCTCTCTGTCACAGACAACACTTGAAAGTGAAATAAATCGAAACATCATCAATGCATGCCACTACTACTGACATATTATGCACTTAAATTCCGGATAGAGACGACAAGCTCCTGTTCTCCACATTTATCTCATTGGATGCAATATTTTAAATCGAAGCGCATCGATATGAAGCCGATTGACTTCTGATAGAAAGGAATTCGATAAAGATTTAATTGTTTTTTTTAGACAATTGTTTTAGACAGAGCGAGTTTAAAGCTATCGAAGGACATGGAGGCCGTATAGACCTGCTAGCTAAATACATGTAGGGCTTTTATAATTAAATGCATTTGAATGCAAAGTAATTGATTGCTCTGTAAAAATAGTACACGGTGGTTCTGAACGACCAAAAATCGAAAGAATTGTCCGTCCTCGGATGCTGCATTTTCATGTTACTTGTCAATTGACAATTAATTTGCAGCAAAAACGGAAATTATCGATCGACAAGTTCTGAATTTTCTGAATTTTATTGAATTGGTCTCTTTTATCAAAATTATTCAAATAATCATCTAAATTTTCACATACATCTAACATTGATTGACTCTTCGGTTGAAACGATTGCCGGGTAACGCTATGCTTTGAGCGCTGGAATGATTATCAAAGCGTTTGTATGACTGGCGTGTATATCATCCTAAAAAGTACTCTCTTTTTCATAGTCAAATTAAAGAAAATGTTTGCAAAGATCGGAAGTGAACAGGATAAGCCGCAAGCAAGCACAGTTTTATGGCAATATCTGGACAATTTGTCTAAATTGTTCATGGTTCATTCTATGCGCCCCATCATGATACACAATATTTCTGTCTTAAGTAAAACGAGAAAATTTGTACAAAGAGCTTGTGCCTTTGAATTCACGTGTAGAGTGCGTACTGTAATGATTTATTTAACTTTGGTAAAATTGTCGGAATGAGGCTCCGCTGAGTTTCCTTCAATTATTCTACGACGTAGACAGCCAAATCAAAGAAATAAGTCTTCCCCTCATCTTCATACCGAGGAGATTTATGTCATGAGCTCAAAAATTCGAAGAAATCATCCTTTATTATTCCTCCCTCCATATTTAACTTTTTCCTAATTCTCAAAAGCCACAATTGACTCTTCAACGTTTGACATGTGATTAATGGCAATTCATCACCCTTTCAATCATGCTCCTGGGGAAGAAACCATAAATTTTTATTGACATATTCATTGAGGAAATTTTATTCAATGCAAAAGACATAAAACGGAGGATGGAGGAGGATTCAGTAAATGAATTTTAGAATAATTGAGGAAATTCGACTGAATTTAGGAAATATCCAAATCAAATTCGATTTCAAAGAATTTTATCACTCATCTCAATTTATTGCGCATCTAGATTCATTTGTCTCAGTCAGTCATGCTACATTCATTGTAGAAAACCATCAGAGAAAATATTTCAGAAAATACTTGTTCGCATTTCCCTCATTATACGCCCATGTGAGCATTACTCTGACAATATGATTCCTCCGCACTATTTTGGATTAGTCAGACTGATTACACAGCATATTGAGTCAAACAAGGTAGTCACATTGATTGAAATGCAAGCTCTTCTGGCATGGATACGATCAGAACTTGTACTCGATCAAGAATAATTGCAGAGCTATGCACGTAGCATGAAAAGCAAATACATGTATGTTCAGTTTGGGCCTATACGAGCCGCATTGACGAGCACTGTAGGACGAAATACAACATATGGATGGGGCTTCCAAGAAATTCGATGTCTAAATTAGTTATGTCTGACATTTTATCCTATGTCCAGGCGAGCTGGCAATCTGCAATTCCACACGATAATCAACCGGTCGACTACGTCTGGAGAAAAGATACCGTAGTGCCTCAGCCACACTGCGAGCTTTTCCGTAGGTTTCCGAGCAAAGCGTTTTGCAGCAAATATAAAGTCACCATTGTAGTAGTTGTTGACTGCCGTCACACAGCGAGCAAATCAAATCAGAGCGATTTATGACTTGTGGACATACGTTTTCTCGCGTTTGCTCGGGACGCTCGTGTTTGCTTTGCTTTGCTTTCAGTGTCACTGAGGCCTCAGCCTACGGAAAGGTATGGAAAGGCTCGCAGTATGACTGAGGTCTTAGTCTGTAGTCCACAAACTTGTTTTGCCTTTACTAATATCACAAGCAGTGGGAAGCTGTAGTTTGGGCTGTCCGAGAAGAGCTGAAGAATCCTTGTAGGGAGAGGCACGGACAGCGTCTAGGCTACAATTACGAATGTCAAGGGAATCATTAGATTGCCTAAGTCTGGACATTTTTTATTTTTTTTACTTGCTCAATCGACTGGTCAGGTCACCACTACACGACCGGGAACTTTTCAGATTCGGCATCCCTAGCTACCATAATATTGTAAATAATCGATACATGGAATTCTTTGACATCATCGTTGTTGATATGATGTTCAGATGACATCGCGCTTTGTGCTTTTATTTAAAGTTACAGTGCCTCTCACAATATCTGAAATTACATTTTTATTGCTCCTGACTTGCTAAAATTGAGATCATACAGTGAATCGCATACTTATGCTTGAAAGCGTTCTTCTACGTACAATTTATTGCTGACACTGAATTTGCATGTGTAATTCACACCTGCATCACCGCCCTGAAGTTGCATTGTAGACCGCAGATTGAACGGCTCTGGGTTACATAATTCTGATTTGCTTTCCTGGCAAATCAAGGCGTGTATATTCAGCTATTGTCATATTTTTCACTGGTTTTTGATTTTAATTTTGATTTTTTCAAAAAAGGTATTATTTCCTTAGGCGAGCAATGGTGTGACTGCATTCATAGCAGACCTAAATTTCAATCTACGGTATGACTATGATGCATGATAGACGTTCATTCCTCCCTGTTATTGACTCAATGATGCCGGTGTTGCCGGTGCCAATCTAAATTGCAAACCAGAAAATGGATATCAGGAAAGCGCAATTGCGAGTACTTATTTTCCCCCTCGGAAATAGTGAGGCAAGTAGACTCTTCAAGGTGACACAATTTACATGTAGATCTTTAAATCAGTCTAAATTCTAGCAAAGATGTAAATGCAAAAACCTGATAAACTCCCCTAGGACCCACAAGCCTCGATATCTCAGTATTGCATCTTAATTTTCAAGAGGAAGAGGGGGATTGAATAACACAGAAACTGATTTGGAACTGTTTTTATTCCGGAAATTCTAAGCTACATTATACTTTCCTCCGAAATGAGATAGCAAGAGAAAGCAAGAAGAGCAACTCCTGCAGTCGCATTTTTATGAAATAATTGTTCATTTATTACAGGTCTAATTGCAATGACGGGTGATGTGTGAGAGTGAATACTTGATCCAGCCAATTGACATCCGTTTAACAAACGCCTGCGGTTCCGTTGGTTAGTTGGTCTACGCAGCATTAGTTGTAAATTCTCATAGAATCTTTCCAATCATTTGTGTAGTTGCTTCATCTTACATGCGTAGCTCTTTATTGATTCTGAATTGCACCAAAAATCTGTGCAATCTTCCTTTTTTTATAAAGATTTTATGTCAAAGAATCTTTTTTCTATGTATGAAAGTCTTTCAGTACAAGTTATGCAGCCGGTCAAGCATTGGGAATTGCAGTAAAGTTGCAGATGAACTCTATTCTTGAAAGGAATCACGATTGTGGAATGACGATTCGGGTAAACCTATATGTGATTAAGCAGGATCCAAATATTTAGTTTTAATACAGAATCCAGAAGTTCTTCGATTTTATAACTTGCATTAAGTTCTAGGCTTTTATTTATGGTATTCCAGGCTGGGCTGGAACCGGGCCGCTTTTTCGGCCAGGACCCATCCCAGGCCCGCATTGACTCCAAAATATGAGACCCGGGCCAGCCCGACCAGGATGAGACATCATTCATCGTTTTGCGCACATTGTCATCTATAATGAAAGTATCGATTGTGCTAGTTGAATGCAATCGCTTGAAAATTATTCTGGAAGGCTGATTATTGATAACATGATTGCATGATGCACGGCTGTCGCTTGAAAAATCTTGAACGATTTATCTGTCTGAAGACACCCATCTTCCTATGTTCTGAGTTCACCATCATTATCATATGAAATTACAGAATTGCTTTGAATTCCATTATATCATTATTACTCTTCAATTGGGCGTTGTCATCATATCAGCGTCTGTTCATTATAAAATTTCTGTACAATGGAAATGTTTGACAAGACCCTAATAATTGCGTTTATAGCGCCGATCAAATTCTGTCTTCGAAATATTTTTGATTGAATCCATTATTTTCCAAGTAATTGCATTATGTTACATGGGAGAAGCAAGATGTGACAGATTGAGAACAATTCTAAAATTACGTCACGAAATTTGCTTCTCGGCAATTAACTTCGGGAAAATAAATATCTGCTTATCCATGTATTTCTAATTCGTTTTTTTCCGCAGGGAATTTGCAGTGTCTGCTGGAATATCTGCTTTTCACGTGACTGGTAGAGGCAGTTATCTAATCAGTTATTATCCTTAGATGATAAGTTTATTCAATAATAAAGAATTTACAATATAGGAAAATGAAATCATTTGGAATAACCTGGGATTGGGTTTAACCCCTTCGTTTGGGAAGGGTTAGGTAAGCTGAGTTGCGCTTAGAAGCTTCACTACATAAGAATGCAATATACTCAAAACTCGCTATATTCAAAATTGATAATGGACATCAGTAGCAATTACTCATAGTAGCTAGTAGACATTCTTGGAAATAAATCATTTTTGCGGTGTGATGAATGACTGTCGTATTCATAGAGTAGGTATATTAGGTAGAGTGGTAACTCCGCGTTTATTAAATCCCTAATGTGCAAACACTTTCGATTTTATGAAATAAACTCAAGGGAGATACAGGTGGCATTGTCACCAAATGCGAGATATGCACATTTTTGCAATTTTTCAGAAATTACAACGGGATTGAGTGATCATGATTGCAATGCAGAAGGAATGATGGTACTTCACAGATTTTCATGACAGCCTTGGAGATTTAAAGTTTGCTAAATTAGGAATTCGATGGGTTCCTATTACTTTCATGCTCAACCTCAAAAGCATTTTCTTAAGCGTGAATATATATATCATAGGCAGCAGCTGCCACTGGCAGAGCAAAATCACATAATCAAAGACAATGATTTCAATTAACTTTGAAAGATGTAAATGGTTCCACATCACTATTCAGATTCTAGAAATGAAACATGAATTTAGGGAATCATCAAATCATGCCGATGAAAATTGAATTAAAAACTTGACATTTCAGCCAAGAAAGCACGAATAATATCGCGACTCTTTCATGAATAGTTCCACTATGATACAATTCATGATCTTCCCTTGATAATCAGCTTAATTTCCGCTTAGTTAGGATGCTTATTAGCAAATATTCAGTCATTTTGATATCCAACTTGTTTCATACTACTTACAAGAGTGCATCATCTCAGTAATATTTAAATTGGCAAAATTTTGACTTTTTATAAAACTCCTCAAATAATTTTTTGGACCACGGGAACGTAATCTCCGCAAAGAGCTGAATCTATTGATATAAAAATTTTCACTGTATACAGATACTTTTTTGAGTCGACATTCTACCTATATATCCCTATTCTATGGTCGTATTTTTCGCGAGCAAATTCTTATGTCTCATTTGCGACCACACAAGTGAATTTAGGCATTGAATTGCTGAGTGGTATTAGAGTTCACGCGATAGGAACATCTAAAGAAACTGCTAGAAATTATCATTCATAGAGCCTACAAACCAGAATGGTCCACGATCATCTGTTCTGCAATTATTCAAGTACACTGAAAATGCCTCTCCACCGAGCTCACGACGAAACAATGGCAACAAAAGTGAACACCAGAAAATGCGAGTGGTCTATACAAGTCACGAGTTAATACGGCTGTTAAATATTATCATGCCACTCCCGATTGTTGGCGCTTAGGGGGTTTCGGTGTCGTAATTTCATGCAGTTCCTGCATTCCTATTGGCTAGCTTCATAGCAAATTGTCACGTACAATTTCGCACACGAGACTACACTACTTATTTTGCTACTTAGTAGACTACGGATGCCGAGTATTTTGGTATTAGAAAGGATTCACTGAATAGCTTTCCCACATGGTCAATAAATGTTTGTCTACTCCGAGCTATGTTATTATCAATGATGTGACTCCTTTCAAGAGGAGGAGCGAATAGGGATAGAAATGATAAAACATGTCTCTTGGTAATTGATGATAAAAGCATATTTGGTGATAAGTCAATGCACAAACCTGCTCTTGCAGAGTCCCCCATCAATGTATTTCCTTAAAAAGAAAATTACTTCCAAAAATTAATGCAATTTCGATGACTCACTTTCTTGTTGAAGAATGATACCGAAGGAATTCGTTTTCCCTGCAATTTTACACGAATGTGAAGACATACAATGCAAAATCACATTAAGAACGAACTTACCGACGAATCTTTTTCTAGAATCCCAAAGATTGAATTACTGATCTTCTTCGTGCTTCCTTGCGACTTCTGTTTCCGCTTTTCCTTGGTTTCCAACTCATCCCATTGAATGATCCAGTTCATAGCTTGTAGCTGAGCTTGGAACTTCATGTGCCTGCAATTCAAGTAACAAAATTGAAATTGACTTGACAAAGTAATTGAAAAACCTCGGAGTGATTGTAAAAAATGCATTTGCATCTTATCAAGGGTGCAGTTTCATTCTTTTCACATTTTTCAGAAAACAGTCTACAATCGGTAGTCATCTCACTTGAAACGAAGAAGGAAGTTCTTCGCACCTGTGCGTTTAGTGTGCTGTTTTACGCTTGCGAAACATGGACTTTTCGCATGGAAGATTGGTGGAGGTTGCAGGCATCTAAGATGAGTTGCAACCGTCGCCTACTGAACATTAGATGGTTCAGTTCACCACAGACGAAGAGGTTCTGAGAAAGTTTTCACGAAAACAACGACTGAAAAGCATTATTATCACGAGGAAGTTGGGGTTGTTCGCACATATCTGTCGAATGTCGGCTAATCAAATGGTTAAGACAGCCATGCAGAGCATAGTCGAAGGAGACAAGCGCGGAAGACCGCCAAGTGTGTACGGATGATGTTAAGCTATGGACGCAGATGAGCCCTAGGAACGCCCTGAGGAGTGCAAATTACCGGATTCTATGGAGAAAGATAATTTGAAAGGCCGCCATCGACACAAACGGGCAAACCGATGCCCAGGGAATTATGTAAGTAAAGTCAAGTCAGTAACTTCGCTTGCATTGACACTGTCTATCATTGAGCGCTGTCATTTCATCAGCTTCTAATTTTGTGTCCTAAGCAATTCTACGCTTTGTGAAACTGATTCTCTAAAGACATCCGCATTGAAACACACCCTGAGAGATATAGGGTCTGCCATTGTTCTACTACACATTTAAGTGACATTTGATCGGAATAAGTTGCATAGATAGGGCAAATGTAGGATCCACAGAATTAAATTCATCTGCGCGCGCTTTGGTTTCCTAGAAAAGAAGAGCTATATACAACCTTAACATCGAAATGGAACATCACAGAATTAGACAACTTGCTCCTTCTCGAATGGATAATTCGTGTATCGCTTGCTATTGGAAATGGCAAACAGTAAGCTGTCATCAAAGAACACCAGAGCCAATGAGAGAGGCGTGCATGCTGTGGTATCACTTCGCACAAACCAAAACACACATCGTCTGGTTAACATTCGATTCAGTGTATGCACTATACAATGAGAAACCGAGGAGAGAATGTGAAAACATGAAGTGAACTAATTTTCGTACGCCTGCTACTTTTTTAAATAATGATTGGAGGGGCCAACATTATGGAGAAAACTTGTGCACAATGATCTGAATTCTTCGAATCTGAAGGAAGTTTGGCAATCGAAGCACTTTGCTGGAACTCACATTACTCCGCAAGCGACGCACGACTTTTTTTCCGATCTCTGTAAGGTATTAGGAATTCCTTTTTGCCCACTTAATATGTTCCTCTATGTGCCGTCGATTTCGTGTTAATCACACTTCTAGCAAACCGAAGCAGATAAACAAAATATTTAATTCTGTGGTTGGATCATTATAAAGCTCTCTCATCTCTCTCAGCTCTGATGCCTAGTTTACAAGCATTTCTTTGAGTGCATTGAAATATAGACCTGAATTCGCTATTTGACAAATTGATGATAAGACAAAAATGGAAACTAAAAAAATGCCTAACATATAATCATCCAAACTCATTACTTTTACGGTGCGAGTAACAATAGGAAAATATTTTGAGAATCGACTGAGGCATGCTTCAACAGCAATTATGTGATTCGCCAGAATTCAAATTCTATCATGCTGGTTGCTATACCTCTAATTTTGCGCGTCTTATAATCAGCCTTTTTATTCCTCTTCACAGTGAATCAATTGATGCAGGCTAAATGGTATTTGATCAAAAATAGAAATAAGCTGTACTCCTAAATAACCTATAATTACAAGGACTGTGGCATGCATTGTTGACGGGGAATTGTTAGTTCGCAAACAGCATCAACAGAAATATCGAGAAGGTTCAAGATGCAAATACCATGATGAAAACAAATTCCTGCGCCTAAAGCGGAATTGTGAATACTGTCATTGATGAAAACACTTGTCTAAAAGATAGTCTATTTGTTGCGCTCGTCTTTGATAGTTTAGGAGTCAAAGACAATCAATAAGTTCATTCTCATTCATCTACTAAAGTGGGAATTAGCTTGGCGACGCAATTTCGCAACAATCGCAACAGTGTCTATAGTAGATGAGTAGTATCTCTCCTCTCTCTTCTTAAATAATCATTAATTCATCTCAATAGTCACTTATTCATCGGATGCATTGCAGTATGTGGTGATAGCATTTCAACAAATTTCATTATGAAACTTAATCGATAAAATAGATTTTCGAGGATCTTTCCGTTCGTTAATGGCTAGTATTTATACATTTCTACTTATAAACACAATTTAAGTAGTTATTCAACTATTTTAAAGAACTCCTTTAGAGGTGCGAAAACGTTCAATGCTCACGTTCTCTGAATGCCTGAAACTAAACCGCAAAGAGGCTGACGTTCATAAACTTAGAGTATCTTTCGTGCTGAGGAGATCGCAAACAACCGCATGCAAATGCTTCCATATAATAATGCCGATAGCACATGCAACTTGTTCCAAGGAAGAACATGGAAGTTTCACATGAGTGCGTGTTGCATGACGCAGAATAGTGTGTTTTATGAATGATTGTGTGCAGAAAGAACGCTAAACACGTGCATTACACGAAAAATGCGCAGACATTTTTCTCGGTGTATTCAAATCTTCAAATTGACTGTGAACCGATTACACGTTCAGTTGTTTGATTTTACGTATTCCAGGTTCAAATTGTTGTGGACGTAATACACAGTAAATCATTGACCACATTTACGTGTGTTCAATTTGATTACCATTAGGGCTATTACTGTATATTTTTGGAAACTGAAACACGATCGTCCAACAGCTGAAATTAATATTCATCGTTTTGCACGGTGGAAAAATTTCGTGATCTTCTTCTTAACTTATGTATTTTTGCCAGAAAGCATATTTATAATTGGTCAGAATCAATTTCCTTGCGAATGTGGTCATGGATCATGCTAGAAGAGTCTTAGGTTTTCTTTCAAGACATGCGAAGCACATGAGACATATGGAAAACTATATGTAGAATTGTCATGACAGAAAGCTTGTGACTTTTGTTATAACCTTTGTCAACTCAAACCATCCTCTGATTTTTCATTTATCATGAAATCTAATTGTATACAGACTTGAACATTTGTTTCATCATCTACATAAGCAATTCGTATTGCTTTCCTTAAAGACGTGATTTTGCCAGAGATTACAATTGATTAAAACACAACCATTTGAAAGACAAAGCTGATTTCTTTAAACAATTATAAGAAATTTTGCTATCACATTGACCAGTTCAAAATCACTGAAGCTGCAGAGGCGAGGGTTAAAGTGTATTCAAGCATGCTCCTTAAATCATAAAGTCCTATTTGAATTTCAATCTGAGAATGGTGCTAAATTTTCCTAACATAAAATCCCCGAAGTGCTAAAATGCTTAATAAGTTCTAATTAAGTACGAAAATGATAAAATGAAAAGGGACAACAAACGTGGAATTCTGACAGAGCTACAGCGAGGACAACATCGATGCTTCGAGCTGTGTCACTGCACTGCCGTAACATCACATCACTCACTGCTCCTGTTAGCTTGATCAATGACGGTCTAAGATATAATTTTTTATATGTACTGTCAGAATGTTTGCCATTCTCTCCCCCAGTCAACCCGTACACGTATAATACACGTGTATTTTTGGTGTAAATGAAAATACACCACTTTTACACGTGTAATCTTTGTATATGAATAGGCTACATGTGTAGAAATACACCACTTTTACAC
Organism: Prostheceraeus crozeri; assembly: GCA_907163375.1. Taxonomy (NCBI): domain Eukaryota; kingdom Metazoa; phylum Platyhelminthes; order Polycladida; family Euryleptidae; genus Prostheceraeus; species Prostheceraeus crozeri. Next base: position 825 of record CAJQUW010012888.1, on the reverse strand, counting down.
GTGTAATACACGTGTTATTATTTATGACTTGTTGCAAGGGTTAATTTAAGAATTTCAATTTTATACTAATGCTAGGGTGTATGAATCTCAAGTCACAGTCAGTTATATTCTACTGCAGCTAAACACTAAGTGGAAACAACAAGACAACCATATAAACGATTGCCACAACATGAAAATAATGCCAAAATTGCACTATCATAGCGATTTTGACTATTGATCTGTTGATTCTTTAAATTCACAGAATACATATCCAAATAAATGACTATGTGTTATTCATTTTTGGCGAAATTTCCTTCTCGGAAGTAGTTAAATTTATTCACTTTTTTCATCAACTGATCCGAGCAAAGCTACGTTGATGGGTTAATTAACGTTCTTTAAAAGCATGCAATAATATTTGGTAGGCCATGAGATCATCCAAAAATTTAAATTATATTTGTATTTTGTTCAAATGCTAGAGTCCAATTAATTCATATCATTTCGGTATTAATCGCTGTGAAGATTTAGGCTGTAAAAATCCATTTAAAAAAATCCTCTGCAATGCTACAATCGAGTTTTCATGTCTTAAAATTGAAAGTAAGTTGCTTTGTATTCACATTCACTCATGTTTATTCGCAATATCTGAGACATTATCAATCATCTGAGCTGCACGAAAACTGTTTTCCAATGGATAGAAAATTTGTTTCAAAAGCATGCATTGACTTCTATCGATAATATGTGTTATTGAATTTTGAATATGGTTCTGTTCGATTTCTTTGTCATATTCGTAATTAGCTGCTGTCGATTTCTGTGATCATGCATGGAAGTCTATGATCTATATTGGTTTGG